>PVLA01005594.1:0-122633 GCA_004027455.1 Hydrochoerus hydrochaeris
ATCTTAACAGGTAAGTATGATCCATAACCTTCAATAGATATTGTGAAAGGGTAAGAAAGTGCTGAAAAGGGGGAAAAACAACTCATGGAAATGGAGAAATGAAGGAAGGGAAAAGAAAAAAGATATAAATTTGTATGTTTACATTTAAGATAGCTAACATGATTGTACTACTATATTAATTCTAGGAACAACACAGTTAACACTCATAGAATTAGATCAATTTTGCATGTTTATATCTGATAGTCTGAGTAACTCTTTTGAGGATAACCATGCAAAAAAACAACCTTTGTTGTGTCCGTACCTCCTTGTTTTGAAAGTGTATGTATATTGTTATTGTTCTTGGCTTTTTGTTACTGTTGTTTATTTGTCTCTTTTTTTCCTTGTATTTTTTTTATTTTTCCCTCTTTAAAATAAAAGAACAGATTAACCTATAGCAAATGTGGGTGGCAGTGCGAGGATGAACTAACTCTTCTCCATGGTTGGTGCATGCGTAGACTGGTGCATTCACTCTGGAAATCAGTGTGGAGATTCATCAGAAAACTAAAACTAATAGTTCCATTTAACCAAGTGATTCCCCTTGTAAGTATCTTCTCACAAGAATTAAGAGCATCATACACAGTGATGTATGTGCAACCAAGTATAAAGCAGCACAGTTTGTCATAAATAATGCTTAGAAACAGACAAATGCCATCACACTATGAATTGTTTTTGTTTGTTTTTGAAATGAGGTACTAACTGAGCCTTAGAATGATAAACTTCAGACATTTCTTTGCAAATGTATACACTTTGAGACCACACTCTCATGTGAAATAAATTGGACACACATATGTGTTAGGTAAATGGGCATAGGAGACAACACTTGGAAACCAAGGCTGTGGGAACAGTCAGATTTTATTCATCTGCCTACAGCCAGGCTGACATTGGAGTGATATAAGCAGCTATCTGAAATGGAAAGTGAAAATATATAAGTTTTTTCAATGGAGGTCAGAATTTCAGAGTCTCAAAAGTCTGGATAGAATGTTTGAAGTCATGATTGCACAGAAAATCTCCGCAGGCATGTGTAGATAGAACTGGTGCCAAGGAGACATCAGTTGCCATCCTTGAATGTCTTTATGGACCCCACTTCTTGTTTCAAAGGGACAGCATATGGTTTACCATTATTTACAAGGAGAGACAGGGAGTTTCTCAGGTCTCTCTCAGAAAATCCTTAGGTCAAGCCTGACAATGTGTGAATATTCAGTGTTTCCCTGCTGTGAAAAACTGAAAGTGTAAATAAGAAACAAAATGTATGATAGATATTGTGAAGTAGAAAGAAACTTTTCAAAGGAAAGGAGAAGTGTGGAGGGGAAGAGGGAAAGGATGGTATGGAACGGAAAGGAAAGAAAAGGGGAGGAAAGAGGTTTAAAAAGCAAAGCTTTTGTAAATGATGAGTGGAAGAGGAATTGAAAAAGGATGCAGAAGAAAGAGAAATCCTGATGGATCCTGTACAGGAACAGATTCCCTAAGATTATGGCTCATTATGTATATCTACATTATACCATGAAACTGAATTTTAACAAAAGATTAGAGAAAGATGAGTCAGTTTTTCCTTGAAATTATGACCTCTGACAGAATCTAATATCAGAAGAGAAAAATGCATCTTTTGATTGGACCTCTCATGTATATTAGAAAAATATACTTTTAATTGAAGTAGACTTGTTTTTTACACAATGTGTTTTATCTCTGAACCCATGCAGAGAATTCCTTTCTGGCCTTAACAAAATAATGTAGCACTTAGGGACAAAGATGCAGCCCAGGAGCCCTGCACTGGAAGCCAAGATGGAGAAGACCTCCATGGCCACCATCACCTTCCCCTTGCTGCTGTGGTACATGGGGAGGAATGTGACCCACACACTGCAGAACACCAGCATGCTGAATGTCAGGAACTTGGCTTCATTGAAGGTGTCAGGCAGGCTCCTGGCCAGGAAAGCCACAGTGAAGCTGACCAGGGCCAGGCAGCCCAGGTACCCCAGGACACAGTAGAAGGCAGTGAAGGAGCCCTTGTTGCACATGATGATGAGGTGTCCACGTTCAGAGTATGCATCTGTTTCCACAAATGGTGGATTTGTTGCCATCCAGACTCCACAGATAGTGAGTTGGATCAGGGAGCAGATGGGGATGATGTAGTTAAGAGCCCCTGACACCAGCAACTGCCTCAGCCTTTTGCCTGGAGCAGTGACCTCAAAGGCCAGCACCACAATAATAGTTTTGGCCAGACAGTGGAAACAGCCACAGTGAACGCAACTCCAAATATGGCCTGCTGGAGGATGCAGGTGACTGTATTGGGATGGCCAATGAAGAGCAAGGATCAGAGGAAACAGAACATGAGTGAGATGAGCAGGATGTAGCTGAGAGCCCTCTTATTTGCCTTGACAATGGGTGTGCCTCCATGCTTGACAAATAGTCCAAGAATGACAAATGCAAGAATTGTGAGACTCAGGGCTGCACCAACCAGACTCATCCCCAGGGGGTCTTCATAATTCAGAAAAATCCTAGACTTTTGGAAACAGTGGTTTCTCTGAATGTTGGCATACCAATGATCTGGACACTTCACACACTGCTCCGTATCTAGTGAGAAGTTCAAATTATCATCAGTACCAGTTCATTATTTCCTATTCAGAGTTCTACTCAAAGAATCTCTTGATTAGTTGAACCAAATTTCCTCCTCCTTTTTCTAGACTCATTATGTATATCTACATTATACCTCATTATACATTATGGCTCATTATGTATATCTACATTATACCAAGAAACTGAATTTTAACAAAAGATTAGAGAAAGATGAATCAGCTTTTCCTTGAAATTATGACCTCTGACAGAATCTAATATCAGAAGAGAAAAATGCATCTTTTCATTGGACCTCTCATGTATATTAGAAAAATATACTTTTAATTTAAGTAGACTTGTTTTTTACACAACGTGTTTCATCTCTGAACCCATGCAGAGAATTCCTTTCTGGCCTTAGCAAGATAATGTAGCACTTAGGGACAAAGATGCAGAACAGAGAATGTTGCATAGGAAACAATTCTGCAATACTGCTGACATATTCTTATGGTATAGTGGATCACACCATTTATTCTTCTTAGCAATCTGTCATATACATAAGAGCAATTCTTTTGCTTCACAAAACATTGAGAGATTTATTTAAATCACTCATCTGTAAGTAACATACTTGGTATTCATTCAATGTGCAATTGATTATTAACAAACTACCCAAACAGGCTCAGTACCAGAGAAAAACTAATATCAATAGTAATTGATACCAGGCACATTAAGAATTCCCACCTTTTAAAAAGAAATAAAATTCTTTGTTAAAAAAGTTATGGATGCAGCTCAGTGATAAAGCATCCCTGTGTATAATGCACAGCAATACAAGTTTGAAAAAATAATAAAAGTGTAATGCAAGGCATGCTTGTACCTGTGTCATTGGTGATCTCATTCTCTGAGCAAGGGGTGCAATCAAAACAACAGGCAGCTTTTCCTTCCTGAGGGGTTTTCCTAAATCCAGGATTACGGCTCTCACTGCATACAGAGTGGGGATTCTGAGGAAATTCAGATATGTGTTAGTAACTGCTTAGCCTTCTACTTAATTCTTCACAACTGGAGTAAAAATTCTTAATTGTTATGAGTACATAAATCCAAATACTGATTCTAAACCACACTTATTTAATGGCACAAAAGATGTCAATATTTACAACCATGCACTTAGACAAATGTATTTCTATCTCACTAGTCAATGGTTGGGTAAATAAGAAAATCCCTTACATTGGAAACTCAACTTTTACATTTCCAGCCATTGGTGTTCATTTGCTTGTTTATTTGTCAAACAAAGATGGGACACAAAATACACATGAAGATTTTGACTATTTGTGTTTAATACAAGGCATTACTTAGCTATAATGTACCTCTGTAATTCCTGTGGCCCACTCGATCATATCCTCAGATAAAGATAATTGTTGCCCATTTGGAACAAGAGGGGAAAACTCTCCAACTTTCACTTTACATCTAAGACTTTCAGGAAAATCCCAGTGGTTGAAAATGTCATACTTTTCCTCCACATTACTTTTCTTGTTTAAAGTCACTTGCTCTCCAGTGGGATTGTTAAACGTCATTTTCTTGAGGAAGGGGTGCAGCTGAGACAGAAACAACATCCTCTGATTAACAGGGTGCCAGTATTGAGGCACAAACCATCAATGTAGGAAGACCTAATTCTGTTTAATCCACTTCATAATGGAACTTTCATACAGGCTCAAATGAAGTAGAACAGATGAAAGCCATTTGAGGATGAACATATCAAAATGTTCCTCAAATGTCAGTGTCTTTTTTGTTTTTGATTTTGGTACCAGGAATGAAACTCATAACCTCATGCTTGCCAGACAGGCACTTGTGCCATTGAGCTATATCCCCTGCCTGAAATGTCAGTTTCAGGAGAAAAGACTCCAAGCAAGTCCATCTACATAGACAGTTTATATAAATCTTAAATATTTTTCAAACTCACTTTTTTGGGGCTTCTTTCCATGAAATCTGCTTGCCGATGTGTTTATCAATACTAAAAATGAATGCAGAAGTAAATGTAACAATTCAAAATATATCCAATATACTGTGTAACACCATGTGTGTACATAAAGAAGTATGTATTTCCCAAGAAGAACTGCATGTGAACATTTTAGTTTTTATTGAAAATGTCAAGTGGGAAAAGCACTGATATCCTTTTGGAAAACAGTAAAGATTCTGACTCATTTTAGGGTCAAAATTTGCAAATGGATGAGATTCCTGTAGAATGCCTCAGAGATTTGGGAAGTATTTTTTTAAGTGCATGCTTTGAGTAACCGTGGAATCCCAGGAAATCAGATCCTGCTAAGATGCTAGGCTGTCTAAGGGAACAGATTTACCTGCCATGGGGAAAACATCCCTTTGTCCCCAATTCTGATGGGCTTCATTCCAGCTTGCTGAGAGAGCATCTCATGGAGGGCATGAGCCACAGCATACACAGCATTGTACACATTGTAACTCCCTTCACCCATGGCTGTGTCAAAGCGATTCACAGGCAGCCACGACAGAGAGGCATTTGGTGGACAGTTCCTCAGTGAACAGTCAGAATCAGATACTGAGCAGTGAAAATTCTGGAACCAATACAGAGTAAGGAACGTGTCTTCTGGGTATTTGGAGGGGTTAGCTGTGTGGATAAAGTTTGTAAAATCTGGAATCTCCACATGGTGGTGTGAGAAAATGAGAGTCCCATGGAATGAGTCAAGGATGAAATTTCTCCCGGCCATGTCAACATGCCATTGTGAGTTTGTCACCCAGACCCTCCATGTCACCAAAAACTGCCCTATCTGATAGTTCACATCATTTAGACTCTCTGTGTCACAGTAAACAACAACTACATTTACTGGTGATGTTTCCCTGGTCAGAAAACCTAGTTTCTGTAGAGCTGATGTACCTGATGCAAGCCAATTTGAGATCATTTTCACAAATGCTACACAGACTCTGTTCCTGTCCATCTCTGCTCTCACATCTGAGAGAAACTGAAGGCCTTTCTGACCTTCAGTGATGACCAGTCCCACCCAGGTCCAGCTGAAATGAAGCATCAAAGAGACCATGCCAAGGGCCAGAGATGTGTCCATGGGGGCCACGTGATACAGTGAACAAAACTGGCCTCTATCATTGAATGTGGGATCAAAGGAGCCAAAACTAAGCTAAAAAAAAGAACATTTGAAGTGATGTAAAGAGGGCTGACACCAAGCACAAGCGTACACCTGAGTAGTATTGAACAATGGCTGGAAATAGTAAAAGGAAATGCTGTTTTCTCCCACCTATGCATCTTGTTTCATACGTACCTTATCTTTGAAACTAACTGGCCAGAAGCTGAGTTAAGGTAAACTTCTTTAAATCTCTGTGTCTCTTCTCTGCTTTGGACAGCAAAAGCTTTAGGAATTCCCCAGTCTATGTGTCCTACTGGTTGAGATTTTAAAATTTCCTTGATGCATCAACCCGGTCTCCCCTCTTCCTCACCTGAAAAACCCTAAAGGGCAACTCAGGTGACCTGACTCTACTCTCCCTACCATGTGCTTTGCCTCACCTGTGGAAACTTGTAGAGCTCCAGCAGTGTCACAGTGCTTCCAGCATTTGCCCAGGATGTTCCTGTCAGGACTGCTATGGACTTGCTTTCTCTCCTGCAGGTATAGTTAGGCACCTCACCTCGCCCTGTGTGCAATCTGAAGAAACTCTCCAGCAGCCTCCAGTGACTGAAATGAACATTATGGAACTCATATCCAAGGGACATATTGGGCAAAAGGTGAGGATTCCTGTTGATCTCTTCAATGGCAAAAACAAAGGCTAGAAAATATTGGTAGTTGGTGGGCATGAGCCTGCATAAAGACATAGAAAATGATAAATGATTACAATGTTAACCTACTATAGTACCCTTCATAAATTAAATGCTTGTGACCTTTCCTTATCTATAAGCTCAAGACCCTAACCTAAATGTAAAATGGAAATAGAAATTCTATTTTGGGTGTAATAATTCATGGTAAATAACATCATGTGGGTAGAGCATGTTGTCTTCACAATGGGCCAGAAATAACTTGCTTGATCCATCTGTCTTGTGAGGACAGTTTGATATGCCTGCTAATCAAAATCCATAATTTTTTTAGCTGAAAAACATTTTACATACAAATCATTGTTGTTTTATGCTTCGATTTTGAGGTACATCTTTATACATCAATCTGAGCTGAGATTATGCAAATGAAGATGAACACCCAGAAAATTGAGCTTATTTCTGGATTAGCTGGCTCAGGTAAGGTGTTGGAATTTATATAAAATCAAATAATATAACTTAGGATCTGTGAGTTCCTCATTAACTAATACATGTTCAAAGAAAAATTAATTCAGGAATGGATGTGTGAACATCATAACAGTAGTTTACATTTAGTATGGGTTTTATAAATACTTCCTTGCATGAATAACTAAAATACTTGTATACATTGATACATCATTAAATGCTTCATATAGAAATGATAGTCATATAAAAGATGAAGTGCTGAGGAAAAGGAAGATCAATGCTAAATCAAAGATCTAGGGTGCATAAAATTGTGACATCTTTGGGATGACTATGGTGCATCAGAAAGCTGGCACAGAACTGAGGTGGTAATTCCTGAAAACAGAATGTACATGAGAAGCAGAATCAAATTAGATGATGAAAATTTCACAGACATTTTCTCTTTTACTCCTTATACCTAGTGTGCAGATCCAGGTTCTTGGAGGCTCTGGCAAGAAGGCATATTATACAGATTATTTGGAAGTGTAACTGAATACCTATAAGATACCTATACACCATCAAGTTATTGGATAAATAGCAGCCCAAATATAAGTAATATTATGCATAATAATATTATGAGACTGTGAACTTTATGGAATGATATACATAACTGCCTAGTAGTCTAATAATGGCAGTGTTTTGGATTGAGTTTCTAATGGACATTATTTATCATCATGTGGAAAAAGTGAGATATATTTATTGTACAGTCAGGTAGAAGGTGGTATAACCTTTGTTTCTAACTTAAAGAATGAGGCTAAAAACATGAAATAAATGATTACCTTTTCACACTTTCAAAAAATGAACAGGACATACAAAATAAATTATGAACAGTTCTGTGAAAGGATGACTGATAAGACAGAATTGGCACACAGAAAGTATTGCTTTGACCAACCACAGATGCCATTAGTACGATGAATCACGATGAAGAAGAAAATGAATAAATCAAATGTATACTTATGCCAGGATAATCATGTCCTCACTAGGCTTTATTTCACAGACATCACTGATGTAGAAATATGTATAAAGTGAGAAGAAACCCCCAATGACAACATCTCCATCTTTGCGCACACTGGTGCTGCATCTGAACAGACAGTTGTCATTTGGAAAATTGCATGTTAAGAGAGGAAGGTGAAGAAGAAAGAAACATCGACTCAAAGTCAGCATCTTCTAAGTGTCCAGCAAGGATTAAGTGTGAATGAATGGGAACTTGCAGAATCAGCCAGTTAAATATGTACAGTATGTGTGTACATGGGTGTGTGTGAGGATTGTTTGCATTTGGGATGGGTGTTTTCATGATCTCATTCAAACCTCCTGCAAACCCCTGGAGTAATCTTCCACTGTTTCTCCCTGAGCCTCTGCATCTGTGGCCTGCTGCTCAGGTGAAAAACAAAAGTTGGAAAATGTTTGAAGACCTTCTCCACCTCCGGGCAGCATTACTTCAAGTCTGTATATAACAAGTTGCCAGGAGCCTGGACCTCTTGAACAGATTTTGTCCTCAGCCTGTATTAATAGGCTAATAGCACGATGTCACTTGGGATGACACTCCTTGATGGCAGCAGATATTTCATTGTCAGCTGCTTCTGACATGGTCTGGAAAGACCTGTGCTCAGAAGAGGACATGCAGTCCCCATACCCTGCACAGCAAAAGTTAGGAACTAACGGCCTCACACACATCATGTGGGATGCAGACACAGATCCTTCCCTGTATTACTCATGGTTGTACCAGTGTCAGTCACCTATGCTAAAAATCTGCCAGCCATACAGGCCCACATTGCCTGGAGAGCCAGGACTTACTTTAAATCCAGGAATTCTGCATTAGTGACTGAAAGTACAGAAATACAATGCATTTCTGAGGTCTATAGTGTAATCTTGTCTTCACTCTTCATTTCTCTCCACCAGGATAATTCCATTGGTTAATAAACTGTGAAGATTCTTTTTTGCACTTACTGAAACCTGGGGCCTCCATTCCTCATGCTCTGTGACAATGCAGGGCTGTGTGGGAAATGCCTCTCTCTTCTCACCCTAAACTAAAGGAGTGAAGCTGGAAAGTATTTCTGTATTTTCCACCACATAAGATACTGACGGAATTACACAGTAAACCTCACAGCTGTGGACTTCAGAGAAGTTTTCAAAGGAGGGAAGAAATGGGCTGGGGATGTAGCTAATGGCTGAGGATATGGCTCAGGGCTGCGGGTATAGGGTATAGGTCAGATGCACAGCACCTGCCTGCCAAATGCAAATTCCTGAGTTTGATTCCTGGTAACAAAGAAGGGAAGAAGTACTTTGTGAATCTGCAGTGGTTGAAAACGTGTCTATTTGCATGCTGCAAAATCAAAATGAAGTTCACCTAATATGAAGGCCAATGCAATCTTGGACTTTTTGATGTTTATGTGTGGATATTGGTTGACTATCATATAAAAATAATAAATGAATAGGAAAAAATGAATTGGTGAAGATATGAGAATAAGGCACAAAGGAAATGCTGTTTTCAATTTAATCATTAAAAACAAATCTTTGAAGTCATTAAAAGTGTAAGGAAAACATATGTCTCAATCTCATTGGCTATCTGTAACATTCAAGCATTTGAAAACTAGCTATTCTAATTAAAATTAAAATGCAATTACATGGTACACAAGTATCAAATTTTAAAAAAGTCTTCTGAATGATTATTTTCAATATTAAATGTATGTGAAGATAATACACTGCACCTACTGGTATAAATGCTATGTAATTGAGATTTTTAAATGAGGAGCTTAAATATATTTTTTTAATTTAAAGAGAAAAAAGAAACAAATCAGGAAAATGTGTAGCATCAATGAAGAATTCCAAAGGAAAAACAAGGAAAAAAATTGAAAGCAGTAAGAAATCACTAGTGCATAATTTGCATATTGTCATCTTGCATATAGGTGTTCATGTTACAACATTAAAGGATACATAGTAGGTATTCAAACAGTGAGATCTGCTCAAAGATCCAACATAGATTCAGAAATATGGTCATCTATTTTACGCACTCAAACATACATGCAGTTATATCCCTTAGAGCTCTTTCTTTTCCACTTTTTTACAATAGCAATTTCATGTTTGGGGCTTTATTACTCTTATAATTCTTATTAATTTTTATAAGAGACATAATATGATATTTATAAATATGATTCTTATTTATTTCACTAATGAGGATGGTCTCAAATTGCCTCCATTTTCTATGAAGGCCTCGAGATCATTCTTTTTTATAGCTGAGTAGTATTCCATTGAATAAAATTACCACATCTTTTTCATCCACTCTGCACTTGATGTGCATCTTGGTTATTTCCAAGATTTATCTATTACAAATTGTGCTGCTATGAACATGGGTGCACATGCATCACTATGATATGACTTTTTCAGTTCTTCTGGGAAAATACCCAGGAAGGTAATAGATGGGTTAAATGGAACTTCCAATCCTAGTCTGAGAATTCTGCATTTGGATTTCCTTAGTGGTTGCAACAATCTGTGCTCCCACCAACAGTGGAACGTTGTTCCTTTTTCCTTGCAGCCTCACCAACATTTGTTATCAGTTGATTTCTTGATGGCAGCTATTCTTTTCAGAGTGAGGTGAAACCTCAATGTTGTTTTAATTTGCATTTCTTGAATGCAAATGAACATTCCTTCATGTATTTATTTGCCATTTGTGTATCTTCATCTGAGAACTGTATGTTCATCTCAGATGCTCATTTTTGGAGAAGGTCTTTGAATTTGGGGGGCTTGATATTTTTCAATTCTTTATCTTTTCTGGACATAAGTTCTTTCTCTGAGGGGTTGCTGGCTAAAATTCTTTCCCATTTTGTGGGGTTTCTTTTCACTTTGTTAGTGATTTCTTTTGAAGTGCAGAAACTTTTTAATAATATGAGATTGCAATTGTTTATTCTTCGAAGCATTTGTCGTGCAGTTTGCATTTTGTCCATGCATTCTCTGCTTGCCCCAATGTCTGCAAGACTTCTACCTGCATTGTCTTCCAGTAGATTCAGTGTTTCTGTTTTGATATTTAGGTCCCTGATCCATTTAGACTTTAGTTTTGTGCGTGGTGATAGGCATGGATCTAGTTTCAGTTTTCAGCATGTGGAGAGCCAATTTTTCCAACACCGTTTATTAAAGAGGCTATCTTTCTTCCAGTGAACATGTTTAACCCCTTTGTGAAATATCAGGTGGCTAAATGTGTTTGTAGCTGTGGTTGTATCTTCTGATCTGTTCCATTGATCCTCAGGTCTATTTTTTTGCCAGTACCATGCTGATTTTATTACTGTGGCTTTATAGTACTGTTTCAAGTCAGGAATCGAGATGCCTCCTGCCTTGTGTTTGTTGCTCAGAATTGCCTTTGCTATTCTAGGTTTCTCCTGTTTCCAAACGAATTTTAGTAGTGTTTTCTCTAGATCTTTGAGGTAAGTCAGTGATATTTTGATTGGGATTGCATTAAATCTGTATAACAGTTTTGGGGGTTTTCATAATGTTGGCTCTTCCTAGCCAAGTGCAAGGAACATCATTCCATTTCCTAATATGTTCTTCAATCTCCTTTTTTAGCATAGTATAATTTTTAGCATATTGGTCTTTTACATTTTCAGTTAGGTTGATTCCTAAGTACTTCATTTTTTACATGTTATTGTAAAGGGCAATACTTCCATAATTTCTCTCTCAGTGAGTTTTTTGTTTGTGTACAAGAAAGCGATTGATTTTTGAGCATTGACTTTGTATCCAGCTACACTGCTGAACTTGTTTATTAACTCTAGTAGTCTTTTAATGGAGATTTTTGGGTCTTCTATATAGAGTATCATGTCATCTGCAAATAGTGATAATTTAACTTCTTCTTTTCCTATCTTTATTCCTTTTATTTCTCTCTCCTGTCTCATTGCCCTTGCTAGTGTTTCCAGAACTGTATTGAAAAGGAGTGGTGATAGTGGACATCCTTGTCTTGTTCCTGATTTTAAAGTGAAAGCTTTCAGTGTTTGTCCATTTAGTATAGGGTTGGCTGTTGGTTTGTCATAGATGACCTTTATAGGGTTGAGTTAGACAATGTGTATTCTGAGTTGCTGAAGGGTCTTTATCATGAGCATGGATTAGACTTTATCAAAAGCTTTTTCTGCATCTACCAAGATGACCATGTGATTTTTGTTTTTGAGTCTGTTGATGTGTATCACATTTATTGATTTGCATATGTTAAACCATCCCTGCATTCCTGGAATGAACCCACTTGGTCATTATGTATAATCTTCTTCATGATTTGCTGCATTCTATTTCCCAGTATTTTGTTGTGAAACTTTCCATCCATTCTTACTAGTGAGATTGGCCTATAGTTCTCATTTTTGTTTGGGTCTTTCTCTGGTTTTGTTGTGAGAATTATACTTGCCTCTAGGAATGACTTAGGGAGGATTGGTTTCTTTTGAATTTCATTGAAGAGTTTAAGGAGTATTGGCACCAAATCTTCTCTAAATTTCTTGTGGAATTCAGCTGAGAATCCATCAGAACCTGGGAGTTTCTTTGTTGGTAAGTTTTAAATTATGTTTTCAATTTCAATATCTGATATTGTGTCATTTAAAATTGCTATATCTTCTTGATTGTACTTTGGTAGTTCATATGTTTCTAGGAATCCATCCATTTCCTCTTATACCTATGTGAGTAGATCTTTTCTTTTTTAAATTTTTTTTTACTTAAAGAGAAAAAAACAGAAAAAAGGTAGAAATATTACTGAATTTCCAAAAAAGGATAAACAGTAAGAGATCACTGGTTGATAAATTACATATTGTCCTTTTAAAAATAGTTGTTCAAGTTACAAAATTAGACCATACAAAGTAGACATTCAAGCAGTGAGACTGCAAACAGATCTGTTCAACAATCCAACAAGAACTTAGAAGTATGGTTATCAACCCTATGCACTTAAATTTCATGCAGCTATATCTTTTAAAGCACTTCATATTTCCTCTCTTTTTTATAATAGCAATTGTGTATTTTTAAAAATTTTTATTTAAAGACAAAAAAAGCAAAAGAAAAAGTGTAGCAACCATACAGAATTCTAAAAGAAAAAAGAAAAAAGAAAAAAATGACTAAGAAATCACTAAGTGGTAAATTACATATTGCCATTTTAGATGTAGTTGTTCAAGTTATAAAATTGACAGATACATAGTCGACATTCAAACAGTGAGACTACAAACAGTTCTGCTCAAAGATCCAACAAAGATTCAGCAATATGGTCATCTATTTTACCCACTCAAACATACATGCAGTTATATCCCTTAGAGCACTTTCTTTTCCTCTCTTTTTTATAATAGCAATTACATATTTTGGATTTTTTTACTCTTATAGTTCTTATCACTTTTTACACTAAAGACACAATGTGATATTTATAAATATGATTCTTACTTATTTCACTAATGAGGCTAGTCTCAAGTTGTCTCGATTTACTATGAAGGCCTCAAGATCATCCTTTTTTATAGCTGAGTAATGATCCATTTTGTAAAAATACCACATCTTTTTCATCCAATCTGCAGTTGGTGGGCCTCTTGGTTGATTCCAAGGTTTAGCTATTACAAATTGTGCTGCTATGAACATGGGTGCACATATATCACTGTGATATGAACTTTTCAGTTCTTCCGGGAAAATACCCAGGAGGGGAATAGCAGGATTGAAAGTACTTTCCAATCCTAATCTTCTGAGAATTCTCCATATGGATTTCCATAGTGGTTGCAACAGTCTAAATTCCCACCAACAGTGGAGTAGTGTTCCTTTCCCCCCTGCAACCTTGCCAACATTTGTTATCAGTTGATTTCTTGATGGTAACTATTCTTTCCAGAGTGAGGTGAAATCTCAGTGTTGTTTTAATTTGCACTTCTCAAATAACCAGTGATGGTGAACATTTCTTCATGTATTTATTTGCCATTTGTGTATTTTACACTGAGAACTGTGTGTTCATCTCAGATGCCCATTTTTCAAGAGGGTCTTTGATTTTGGGTGGCTTGATGCTTTTCAATTCCTTATATGTTCTGGACATAAGTTCTTTGTCTGAGGGGTTGCTGGCTAAAATTCTTTCCCTCTCTGTGGGTTTTCTATTCACTCTGTTGGTGGTTTCCTTTGAAGTGCAGAAACTTTTCAATAATATGAGATCCCAGTTGTTGATTCTTTGAAGTGTTTCCTGTGCCGTTTGCATCTTGTTCATAAATTCTCTGCCTACCTCTATGTCTCTAAGACTTCTGCCTACCTTGTCTTCCTGTAGATTCAGTGTTTCTGTTTTGACTATTAGCTGTTTGACCCATAAGGCTTTAGTTTTGTGCATGGTGATAGGCATGGATCCAGTTTCAGTCTTTGGCATCTGGAGAGCCAATTTTTCCAACACCATTTATTAAGGAGGCTGTCCTTCTTGCAGTGAACATGGTTAGCCCTTTTTTCAAATATCAGGTGGCTGAATGCCTTTGTAGTTGTGCTTGCATCTTCTAATCTGTTCCATTGGACCTCAGGTCTATTTCTTTGCCAGTTCCATGCTGATTTTATTTCTGTGGCTTTGTATTATAGATTCAAGTCAGGAATTGAGATGCCTCCTGCCTTGCATTTGTTGCTCAGAATTGCCTTTGCTGTTCTAGGTTTCTTCTGTTTCCAAATGAATTTTAGGAGTGTTTCCTCTAGATCTGTGAGGTATTTCAATGATATTTTGATTGAGATTGCATTAAATCTGTATAACAGTTTTGGGAGTATGGTCATTTTCACAATGTTGATTCTTCCTAGCCAAGAGGAAGGACTATCCTTCCATTTTCTAATATCTTCTTAAATCTCCTTTTTTAGTATAGTATAATTTTCAGCATATAGGTCTTTTACATTTTTCATTAGGTTGATTCCTAAGTACTTCATTTTTATACATGTTATTGTAAAGGGCAATATTTCCATAATTTCTCTCTTGGTGAGTTTTTTGTTTGTGTACAGGGAGGTGATTGATTTTTGAGCATTGACTTTATATCCAGCTACACTGCTGAACTTCTTTATTACTGCTAGTAGTTTTTAATGGAGTTTTTTGGATCTTCTACATAGAGTATCATGTCCTCTGCAAATAGTGGTAATTTAACTTCTTCCTTTCCTGTCTTTATTCCTTGTATGATTGCCCTGGCTAGTGTTTCCAGAACTATATTGAAAAGGAGAGGTGTTAGTGGACATCCTTGTCTTGTGCCTGATTTTAAAGTGAAAGCTTTCAGTTTTTGCCCATTTAGTATAATGTTGGCTGTTGGTTTGCCATAGATGATATTTATAAAGTTGAGGTAGACACCATGTAGTCTGAGCTTTTGAAGTGTTTTTATCATGAACATGTGTTGGACTTTGTCAAAAGCTTTTTCTGTGTGTATTGTGATGGCCATGTTATTTTTGTTTTTGGCTCTGTTGATGTGGTGTATTACATTTATTGATTTGCATATGTTTGTAACTTGAACAACTATATCCAAGATGACAATACATAATTTACAAATTACTGATTTCTTAGTGAGGCTTTTTCTCATTCTCATTTTTTCTTTCTTTCTTTTAGAATTTTGTATTATTGATACCCTTTTTTGTTTTTATTTCCTTTTTTCTTCTCTTTAAATAAAATTTTAAAAAGGTATAATTGCTATTGTAAAAAAAAAGAGGAAATAGGAAGCACTATAAAAGATATAGCTGCATGTATGTTTAGATGTGTGGGATTGATGACTATATTTCTAGGTTCTTGTTGGATTTTTAAACAGATCTGTTTGCACTCTCACTGCTTTGGTGCCTACTTTGTGTGCTTTAATCCTGTAACTTGAATAACTATTTCTAAAAGAACAATGTGAAATGTATCAACTAGTGATTTCTTACTATTTATCTTCTTTTCTTGAAATTCTGTAATATTTCTACCTTTTTCCTGTTTTTTTCTCTTTAAAAAAATGAAAAAAACTCCTTTCATTCCTGGAATGAACCACAATTGGTCATGATATATAATCTTCTTGATGATTTGCTGCATTCTATTTGCCAGTATTTTATTGAGAATCTTTGCATCAATGTTTATTAGTGAGATTAGTGACTAGTTGTCCTTTTTGGTTGGATTTTCTCTGGTTTTGGTATAAGAGTAATACTTACATCCAGGAATGATTTAGGGAGAATTGTTTCTTCTCAATTTCATTGAAGAGTTTAAGGAGTATTGGAATCAAAACTTCTCTAAATTTGTTGTAGAATTCAGCTGTGAATCCGTCAAGACCTGGGCCTTTCTTTGTTGGTAATTTTTTAATTACGTTTTCAATTTCAATAGCTGATATTGGGTTGTTTAAAATGCCGATATACACTTGGTTGAGATTTGGTAGTTGATATGTTTCTAGAAATCTGTCCATTTCCTCTATGTTTTCCACTCTATGTGAGTAGAGATTTTCAAAGTAGGTATTCATGATTTTTTGAATTTCCATGAGACATGTAGTAATTTTCCCCCTTTCAGTTCTTATTGCATGAATGTGTGTTTTTTCTTTCTTTCTCTTGATAAGGTTAGCTAGCTGTTTGTCAGTTTTGTTTATTCCCCCCAAAACCAGCTTTTTGATTCATTAATTCTTTTTTTTAGTTACAATTGCATTGATTTCTGCTCTAATATTTATCATTTCCTCTCTTCTATGAGCTTTGGGTTTATCTTGCTCTTCTTTTTCTAGAAGCTTGAGATGTAGCATTAGGTTGTTTACTTGTTCTCATTCTTTTTTCTTGATATGACAATTTATTGCTGTATATTTCCCTCTTAAGGCTGCTTTCATTGCATCCCTCAGATTACAGTATATTGTTTCCATACTTTAATTGAATCGTAGGTATTGCTTTATTTCATCTTTAATTTCATCTGTATCCTGCTGGTTGTTCAAAAGTTTGTTATTTAATTTCCATGTATTTGTGCAGGTTTATCGATTTCTTTTGCTATTAATTGCCAGTTTCACTGTGCTATGGTCAGATATTATGCATGGGATGATTTCAATACCTTTGCATTTAAGAATATTTCATGGGATAATATGTGGTCTACTTTGGAGAATGCCCCATGCGCTGCTGAGAAGAATGTGTATTCTGATGTGGTTGGGTGGAACACTCTGTAAACATCTACTAAGACCAATTGCACACAGGTATGATTCAGTTCTGTTATTTCTTTGCTGACTTTTTGTCTAGTTGATCTGGCTCTTTTTGACAATGGGCTGTTAAGATCCCCTTTTATAATTGTGTTCTTGTGTATTTGATTTTTCATGTCCATTACTGTCTCTCATATATAGTTCGGTGCTCCTGTATTTGTTGCATATATATTTATAATTGTTAGTTCTTCCTGTTGAATTTTTCCTCTAACTCGTATGTAGTGACCTTCATTGTCCTTTTAATCACTTTTAGGTTTGAAATTCCCTTTGTCTGCAATTAGAATAGTTACCCCTGCTTTTTTCTGTGTTCTTGTTGCATGGGATACTGTTTTCCATCCTTTGAATTTTAATCTATGAGTTTCCTTTTGTGTCAGATATGTCTCTTGTATACAGCATATAGTGGGATCATATTTCTACATCCATTCTGTCAGTCTACTTCTTTTTATATGTGAATTGAAGTTATTCACATTTATGGATATCACTGGTAAGTACTGGCTCGAATTCACCATGTTATGTTCCAGCTGTTTGCTTTCTGCTTTTCCCATTTTTTAATTGCTTTTCCTACCTGGTGTTTTCTTTTTTAAAAATTTTATTTAAAGAGGGGGGAAGAAAAACAGAAAAAAGTGTATAAACAATACAGAATTTCAAAAAAAATTGAACAGTAAGAAATCACTATTTGATACATTACATGTTGTCTTCTTGGATATAGTTGTTCAAGGTACAAAATTAAAGCATAGAAAGTGGACATTCAAACAGTGAGGCTGCAAACAGTTCTGTTCACTGATCCAACAAAAACTTAGTAACATCATTATCAATCCTACACACTTAAGTATACATACAGTTATCTCCTTTAGAGCATTTTCTTTTCCTCCTCTTGCTTTTTTTAAAAAAAAATTATTTAAAGAAAAAATTTTGAAACAGAAAGAGGGTAGAAAAAGTACAAAATCTCAAAAACAAAACAAAAATAATAACCAGTAAAAAAAATCACTATTTGATAATTACATACTTTCCTCTTAGATGCAGTTGTTCAAGTTACAAAAGTAAAGTCCACAAAGTGGACACCCAAACAGTGAGTCTGCAGTCAGTTTTGCTCATCCATCCAACTAAAACTTTAGCAACATGGTTGTTAATTCCACACACTCAAACATACATGCAGTTATATCCTTTAGAATACTCTTTCCTTTTTTTTTTTTTACAATAACTGTAATCCATTCTCGTAAACTACTTAGAAGTTCTACATATGTATAAGTCTTTACACATATACCTAGCCTTTCTGTATTAGAGGGAGAAACAAATCAAAACAAGTCAGCAATACAAATTCCTAGAGAAACATGAAATGAAAATGACATACAAAAACACAACACTAGGTGATCTACCATAGTCACTATGATGTCTCTTGTTATTTTTAAGAAAATTGTCTATATCATCACATATAATATAAACTTAGCATTGCTTTACACTATTAATAAAATCTAAACATTGGAGACATTATAGGACTTCAAAGGCAGTTAATAATCAAACCAGAGTGGGTATCATATTGAATCCTGTGATCTTCAGACTAGTTGCCCCTACTTTTAGACTCGACACTCTCAAGCATACCAGATTCAAATAAAATCAGTCAAGATAAACCAGTGATATAACCAATCTTCTCTGTCTTATCTCTGTCATGCTATTTTTCTGTTGTTATTTGTTTACTTTTCTCCTTCATTCCACTGTCTGCCCCTTTCTTTGAGGCCTTTCTGCCATTATTCCTGGAACCCTGGTGATTTTCTTCTCTCTCTCTCTCTCTCTCTCTCTCTCTCTCTCCAATGTCCTTCAGTATTCTTTGCAGGGTTGGATTGGTGGTCACAAACTCCCCCGGTTCCTCTTTGTCATGGAAATATCTTGTCTCTCCATCAATTTTGAGAGACAGTTTTGCAGGGTACATCATTCTGGGTTGAAGGTTATTTTCTTTCAGGACTTCAAAGACTTCACTCCAAGCTCTTCTTGATTTGATGGTTTGCATTGAGAAGTCTGCTGTGATTTTGATGACTTTTCCTTTATAGGTAATCTGTTTCTTTTCTCTGACCACTTTTAACATTCTGTTCTTGTGATGGATTTCTGGGATGCTGATTATTATATGTCTGGGTGTAGATCTGTTTTGGTTGTAGCTGGCTGGAGTTCTATATGCCTCATTTATCTGAACTTCACTTCTGTTACCTATGTTTGGGAAATTTTCCTTAATTATTTCTGTGAATAGACTTTTTATTTCATTTGTATTTGTTGCTGCATCTTCATTCACATATTTTATTCTTAGGTTATAAATCCTCTTGTCATCTTCTAGCCTTTGTATTGTTGCTTCCTGGTTCCTTGTTATTTTTAAGAGATCCTTCCTTTCACGATCATACTTTACAAATCTATCTTCAAGTTTTGAAAGTTTGTCTTTAGTTTCTGTTGAAAGGTTTTGCCAGCTTTCAATGGAGTTTTTAATTTCCTGATATTCTCTTTGGATCTGTTTCATATATTCTAGATTTTGTTTATATTCTTCATCAAAAGCTTCTCTCCTTTCTCTGGGTTCCTCTATTCTTTCATTTGTGTCTTCTTGAGGGTTACCCAGGACTTCTTTTATTAATTTTCTTATATCTTTCTTCACCTGAGTTAGAATTTCAGATTTAAATTCGATCATGAGGTCATGGATGTATTTCTTTATTTCTGATGAGGCTGTCTCTGACATTACAGGTTTGCTGCTCTCAACCTCCTCTGCATTTACCTCTGTTGGACTCGCTTTCCCTTGTTCCACAGTTGGGGACCTTTTGCTCTTTCTCTGTCTTGTCATGTTTTCAGCTCCCTTCAGACAGATGGGTGGTGGAGGTCTCTGGGCCTTTCGTATTGCTTACAGTTTTTCTGCAGTGCACTTGCTAGGGAAATACCACCCCCCAGTCCACTGAGGATCTGCAAGTTTCACACTGAGAGCTGGCCCCTCCCCCTATACCAGTCAACCAGTTTATGTTTCAACAAGTTTGTGTATTCCCTGGGAATGTCACTGCCCTAGAAAAGCCTTGTCCCTGGCTATTGGGTTTCAAACAGGGGCATGGCCCTGCCTGAGAAGATCCCACCAATCAGCTTTGAACTAGGAGTCATCAGGGGATGCTGCCTCGGGTTTTGATTCAAGCCGGCCCTGCCCAACTCCAAAATGTTGCCCAGCCAGTCCTCCTGGTTTGCAGAATCCAGTTCCCATCACTCACCAAAGTTCATGCAGCTCGACTGGCTGTTTCCAATCCCTGTCTCAGAGCCTCCCCCAGCCGAAGGTCTGGATCTCACCAATGCCTGCTCTCAGCAGGGCTGCAATCTCAGCTCAATCATGAGTCACCTGACTTTAAGACATGCCAGTACAGTGATCGGGGCTTGCCCAGCTCCACCCCTCTGTCTGTGCTTCTTTTTCTTCTTTCTTTTGTCTTTTGTTTTTTCTTTTTCCTCAGTTTCTTCCTGGGTCATGAGAATTCCTCTCCTTTTGTCTGGCTTTCTCCATGTTGCCAGATTCCAGTGTCAGAGTTTGTTTTTTTTTTTCCCTCAGAGAGGCTCCTTATTGTGCCGCCACTCAGTCAGCCATCTTGCAATCACCTCCCTACCTGGTGTTTTCTTTCTGTTGTTGTTTTGGGGATTGTGGTCATTTTTATCTCTGTGTAGTATGTCTTTCAGTACTTTTTCTAGGGTTGGTTTGATGGACGTGAATTTCTTCAGTTTTTCTTTGTCATGGAAGTGTCTTGTTTCTCCATTAAATTTGAATGAAAGTTTGGCTGGGAACAACAGTCTGGGTTTAAAGTTGTTTTCTTTCAGGGCTTGAAATACCTCACTCCAAGGTAGTCTTGACTTGATGCTCTGTGCTGAAAAATCTGCTGTGATTTTAATGGGCTTTCCTTGACACCTAAGTTGTGTCTTTTCTGTGATAGCTTTTAGTTTTCTGTTTTTTTGCTGTGTGTCTGAGATCTTAATTATTATGTGTCTGGGTATGAATTTATGTTGATTGTGACTGTTTGGCATTTTGTATGCCTCACTTATCTGCATATCAGATTTTTCTCCATGTTTGGGAAATTGTCTGCTATTATTTCTGTGAATATTTTATGTATGTCATTTGTATTGACTCCTGCATCTTCACTAATGCCCATTAATCTAATATTGTTGCTCTTGGCGTCATCTTGAAGCTTCTGTATTGTGATTTCATTCTGTTTTGTTATTTTTAAAAGTTCTATCCTTTCCTGATCACTAAGTGTGATCCTGTGCTCAGGGTCCAAAGTCCTATCCTCAGCTCCATTTAAATGGTTTTGCATGCTTGGAATAGAATTTTTGTTTCTTGGATGTCTCTTTGTGCTTTTTTCATGAGTTCTGTTTGTTTTCTATACTGTTCATACAAGAATTCAACCAGTTTCCCATGCACCTGTACTTTTTTCTCTATTTTTTTAAGCTGCAATCAACAACTCCTTTACTAAGGTTGTTATTTCTGTCTTTACATGAGAGAGTACTTCTAATTTGATTTCCTCTATAGCCTCATGGTGTTGTTTTTTTAATTTCATTTGCCATCTTTTCAGAGATTTCTGATGTTTTACTTTTGGGGGGTCCTCTATTTCAATGTCTCCTCTACTAGCCCCTGATGGACTAGATGTTTGATATTGCATTTTGTTTTTTTCTTTTGCTATTTTCCCCTTTTGAGTTAGTGTTTGTTCCTTCAATCCTGCTAGGCTAGTCCCAGACACAGGGCATGGTCTTACCACTTGGGAGCAGAGTTTGCAGTCCACCCCATGACTGGGATGCCACCACACTGTGTGATCGTGGCTGTGGGTTGGATTCTGATCCTGCTTGAAGCTTGGAGCTTGCCTGGCATGGCCTGTTTAGGTCCTCAGTTCCCTCTCCAGTCTTAGCCTGCATCCAGAGGCAGGGCATGGTCTTACTGTCAGGGAGCAGAGATTGCATGTGCCCTGTGCACTGGGATGCAGCTGTAGTGCATGGTCATGGCCCTGGGTTGGATTCTGGGCCCTGATCACTGCCTGGAGTTCATTGGACATGGCCCTTTAGGCCCTCTGTTCCCTCTCCTCCATCTTAGGCTGGCCCCAGAGGTAGGGTTTGGTCTTACCTCCCAGGAACAGAGTTCTAGGAGCTTAAATATTAAACAAAGCATTGAAAGATGCACACCCAAGCTATCACATGTGTGCACATGCACACATGCACACACAAAAACAGCATAGGTGAGACCACTCCATAAATTATTATCCCATAGTGAAACCATCTCTAAACTTGGAGGCAAACTGTTTTCTTATTTATTTAAAGCAAGAAAGAAGAAAAAAACAAAATAGTAAAGAGGGTTAGAATAATACAGAATACAACAAAAAATTAACCTAAAGGAACCACTATTAGATACATTACATATTGTCGTCTTAGAAATAGTTGTTCAAGTTACAAAATAAAAGCATAAAAAGCAGATAGACACTCAAACACTGACAGTGCAAACCATTCTGTTCCGTTATATCCATAAATGTAAATGGCTTCAATTCACCTATCGAAACAAATAGGTTGACAGAGCGGATCATGAAAAAGGATCCCACAATATGCTGTATACAAGAAACACATCTGACTCAAAAGGAAAATCATAGATTTTTGACCAAAGGATGGAAAACAGTATTCCATGCAACAGGAACCCAGACAAAAGCAGGGATAGTAATTCTATTTGCAGACAAAGTAAACTTCAAACCTAAATGATTAAAAGAGATAAAGAAGGCCACTACATACTTGTAAGTGGAAAACTACAAAAGGAAGAAGTAACAGTTATAAACATATATTCATCAAATACAGGAGCACTGAACTATATAAGAAAAATATTAATGGACATGAAAAACCAAATAGATAAGAACACAATAGTAATAAGGGACCTTAGCACCCCACTGTCATGTAGAGATAGATCAACTAGACAAAATGTCAGCAAAGAACAGAACTCAATGATAACTGTGAGCAAATGGACTTAGTGGATGTTTACAGAGTGTTTCCTCCAACCACATCAGAATATACATTCTTCTCAGCTGCACATGGGACATTCTCCAAAATAGACCATATATTAACCCATAAAACATCTTTTTTAAAATTTTATTTTAAGGAGAGTACAACCTAAACATAACAAAACAAACAGATCAGAGGAAAACAATGCAAGTAACAGATTTCAATGCAAGACAACATAAGATCATCACTGGCTATCATATTGTCTCTGGTTTTCTTCTAAATAGTTGTCCATATCTTCACACACAATGAATTCATACACAACAAAATAATATTAAACTAATCAGAACAGCATGATGAAGGGATTATAGGCCTTAAAAACCAGATAATAGGGAAATCAACAATGACTGCCATAATGTCTCTTGTTCTCTTCAAAACAGCTATCCATACCTTCATGTATGTTGAAATTAAACAATACAAAACAGACTAAAATCACTCTGAATAGAATAACAGTATTGTTGGATTTCTCAGCATGATGCTACAGAATCAGCACTGGGTGCCTTAATGTCTCTTTTTCTTCAAAGTAGCTGATATAATCAATTCCCACAAACTGTTTAGGAGAAGTTCTATGCATGTATGAGTCTCTACATGTATACCTATTCTTTCTGTATTAGAGCAAAAAATAAAACAAAAAACCAAAACAAATTCCTAGAAAAACATAAAACAAAAGTCCTTGCTGCTTTGGGGGCTGAGCTGGGAGTGTCCAGGAGTTCTGGTCTGCAGTGTGCTATGCCATTTGGGTGTCTTCACTGAGTTTGGCATCAATATGGTGATCTCTGAGAAGTGGGGGGGGCCATGAGGTTGCCTAAGGAGGGGTGAACCGGCCCAGGTTGGAAACAGAGCAGGTCAAAACACCCGTGATGACCATTTGTTAAGCAAATGTAAAAGGATTGAAATCATACAATGCATAATATCTGACCATAGCACACTGAAATTGGAAATCAGTAGGAAAAAATTGCAAAACCTGCATTAATATATGGAAATAAAGCTGTTGTTTTGAATGAAATTTTCTCTCTTTAAAATTATTATTAGTATTATTATTAGTAGTAGTATTTTAGAATTGGGGATCGAACTCACAACCTTGTGTTTGCCAGGGAGGCACTTAGGCCACTGAACTAAATCCCTTGCCCTCCTTAAAATTATTGTACAACTGCTGCTTGGAATTTTGGAGAGCAAGTAGTTGATTTGTATCAAGAGCTGGAGTCACTCAGGAACTGCTGCATGAGAATATACGGAACAGATATCCATGGTGGACTTGGGCAGTGCACCTGAAAAGTCACAGGCACCCCAGACCACTTCTATTAAGTTGTTCTCCCCTCAAGATCTCAATACTGTGGGACCATGACGGCAGCAGGAAGTTTTGTAGAGGGAGAGGGGACTGGACTTTGAGTCCAGGGGCACTCCACTACTAATCTGTACCTCTAATTCTATTGAGACAGGGTCTTGCTAAGTTGCGCAGACTGGCCGCAAACTTTGCAATCTCCCTGTTTCATTACCTGGAGAAAACGGGACTGCAGGCATATGTCCCTACCCCAAATGCAATCGGCAGCTTTGAAGATTTCCACAAGTCCTTCACAGTTATTCTTCTGCTGCCTTGAGGAATGGCACCTGACATCCTAATCACACTAATGACCTAAGTATGGTCACTTGCATGTACCCTTGATTGTGTACCTTGTTATGGTTTAGATCCAGAACACTCACAAAACCTCATGCTTGGACCATGATTCATTCAAACCCAACATTCAGGAGCTCTGACTTGCCCTACCACGATCTGCAGAAACAGAGGTCAGGTCTTCCCAAGATCTCTGTAGAGCTTTTGGCTTCCTCCTCTCCAAAGTTGTAGCCTGTTATGGCTTAACAACTGGTGGTCAACTTAAGAGCAGCTGAATTAAATCATCATGGTGCTGCATGTAGATGGCCAACCTGAGGAACATTGCCAGCCTAAAAGGAGATGTGGAGAGGAGGAGTACCATTGCTGGTTTGCCTCTGCTATTTGAAGCCATTGGCTCTCCTGGCAGAGCCTGTCATGCTGGCTCTCTTGTGAACTCAGCTATTATCATTGGAGGACTCAGGACATTGTAGCTGACAATGGCTGTGGTTCACTTTGGGGCAGCTCTGGTCCCTACTTTGAGCATTGCTTTCTGGCTCCAGAGGGGAAGATGTGTGCTGTTTTTGTCTGTCATGCTGGCTGTACTTAACTGTTTTCATCCTTGGAGAAGCTTGGGACCTCTTCGTCTCTTTCAATGGCTGTCTTTTTATGGAAACCCTGCTCTTTATTTTGAGCATCACTTCCTGGCTCCACTACAGAAATCTCAGCCTGTTGGCATAGATCCTTCACCCCATTGGCACAGATTTTCTAGATTCCACTGTTGCCCTTTTTGTCTTCCCAGCTCAGATTCATGAAATAGACTTGTGCGAGTCATTGTTGTGGGTTCTAGGTTTCAGCTGAACTCATGCATGTTATTGCTATGGGATTCAGGCTGCCGGCCAGATTTTCTATGTCTTCAGTGTTATGGACAGATTTCCTGTACTTTTATTTAACTCTGGGTGACCATCATAAAATATTATGAATTTTGTGTCCTATATGTAATTGTTTTCCTTGCAACCCCTGACTACAATATAGCCTAGATTTATTCTGGGAACATCAATCGTTGTTCAAGAAGTGCATTCCAGGACCCAGGGATAGTTCCAAGAACAAGTTGAGATTTCAGGCATTAGGTAGCTTAAAATGGGGTGCTTGTGAGCCATAGAACACAAAAGTACATTAGTAATTCATATGATAGGAGTTGATTTGAATATTAGTAGGAATGAATACTATGACAAGTTTTGAGGAGATGCACTGGGGAAAGGGCTTAGTGGGGAATGGAGGTATGAATTACAGAATGGGATGGGGCAGGACTATACATAGCCCTTCAATTAAGCCTCAACTAACATTTTTTATATATAAAACAAATAAATGAGAGGGGCTGTGAGAAATTATACTGAAAAAAGCAACACAATGGACTGTCATTAGCAAACTCTGGGAGCCTTAGATCTGAGGTAGTTGTGTACATGGACTCAGGACATGCTTGAAGAGCATGCTCATTATTAGAAGTCACTACTAAATATTTGTCATCTGACAGATCATCAGGGTTTCCTTCCTATATACATTCTGGATGCATCTTACAGTTGTGGAGAGGTTAATATTAATTGTGCTTTTTTTTTTTACTTTTTAAAATTTTATTTAAAGAGAAAAAAAGCAAAACAGAAAAAGGGGTAGAAGCAATACAGAATTTCAGAAAAAAATAAGCAGTAAGAAATCACTAGTTGATAAATTCCTTATTGTCTTCTTAGACATGGTTGTTCAAGTTACAAAATTAAAGCATACAAAGTGGACATTCAAACAGTGAGATTGCAAAGAAGTTCAATGATCCAGTAACAACTTAGCAACATGGTTATCAATCCTACACAGTTAAACATACATGCAGCCCTATCCTCTAGAGCACTTTCTTTTCTTCCTTTTACTTTTTATGTAAATTATCTGTTTAGTTATACCCTGTTTCAGGTTGCTCAGAAGCTTACTGACTTGTTTTGTTATTGTTGTTTACTTTTTAATTACCTTATATAATTCTGTTGCCTTGTTTTTCAGTTTCTACTCATCCATGCTCCATGGATCAGCTTTGGTGGAGTTGGGAGTTTTTTGGAGGCATTTTCTTACTTTGGTATCTACTTTTTTTTTAAGGTAGCAAAATACAGCAGAACAAGACAGAACAAATCCATGTGACCACAGTGCAGTGAAACTAGCACAGAACCTCACAGCAGGTCACCAGGACACAAGCAATAGGCACAATAGTACATCCTATTCTGTTCACATTAGCTGTACTTTCAATCAGGTAGAGTAAAATTGAAGGAAATGTCAAACTTATAAAAACAGAATATTGAATAGAGCAGTACCATTAATCAAAACTGAGCAAAACGGTGATAAAAATATAAATATTTGCCTTCAAAGAGATGGTAGAAGGAAATACCCCTTACTTGCCATGCTGCATACATTCATCCCCCCAAGAGATACTCAGACCACTGGTGCCGACTTGCTAATGGGTGGGGGGGGCGAATGGATGGATTGATCTCTGATGCTTAGCCCCTGCACCGGCAGGCCCCCAGCTGCTTACCAGGGCCGTGAGTAGGCTGTCTGTTCTCCCAGCGCCAAAAGTTCACTAGTTGTGCTAACTGAAAACCTCAACAAATCTTTCTTTGTAGTAATTTACATGCAGTCTTCCTTAGGCATTGTGTTTCAAAGAGCAGCTCATCTCAATAGGTTATTCTACAACTTGAACCATCCATACTTCTGGTATTTCAAACAGTAAACCACAGTGGATGTGCTCAAAATCCCATAGTAAAGATTTGTGATGACTGAACTGTGAGATGAACCCTTGGTTTGATCTGCACCGTTCACTCTCTCCAGCACCAGAAGAGCACAGCACAAATCCTCAAGTGATTTAAGCAGAAGCTTCAGATGTGTGTGCCAGAATCACTAGAAACTCAGATCCCGTGGTACTGATTTAGACATAAAATGTCCCTTGAAAAGTCTCCCACATTCAGAGGTGAAGCTTTTTGATGGTGATTGATCGATTGGTGCATT
The DNA here is from genome assembly GCA_004027455.1 of Hydrochoerus hydrochaeris. NCBI lineage: Eukaryota > Metazoa > Chordata > Mammalia > Rodentia > Hydrochaeridae > Hydrochoerus > Hydrochoerus hydrochaeris. The sequence continues at coordinate 27,608 of PVLA01005594.1, forward strand.
CATTAACTTGATATTATATTATATTGTGACAGGTGTCATGTTTAATGTGCAGCTGTGCCCCTCACACATATTGCTTCCTACTGCCATTGGGTGAACCATGCCCTAGGTCATGCCCTTTTGCAATGCCATTTGTGCTGACTCAGGACTAAACTGTGAGCTAAATTAAATCTGTCCTTTGTTTGTCAAGTGTATTGTGCCAGTGATGAGAACTCAAAACACATGTAACTTCAAGTGGGCACTAACAGATCACATGCTATACACAATACAAACTTCAACTACTGGAATATTATGCACTGTGCCTTTGTTCTTTATAGATGGGTGATCCATTCATGAGGGAGGAACTTGGTCAGCAGTATAACCCTGACTGAAGAGGTATTGGGTAGGAACACAGAAATGGGCAAGGAGACATCAATACTTACAAAATGACTCTCAAAGGAGAGGACACACAACCCAGCTTTGATCTTGCAAACATCAGCTATAAAGGACCTGTTTCTTAACAAAAAATATAACAACCAGCATCACAAAAATCTAACTTTATTTATAGTCACAACTTTTCACAGCTTTAGATTTAGACACATGGTGCTAAGATGATTCATACTAAGTTCTGTATATTTTAGGTTTACAATGCTGGCATGAGTGCATTCCAAAATTACCATCAAAACCTCATTTTCTGAGTACTGAAAGCTTAACTGTAATAGGCATGGTACTCCATGCCTCCCTAGATTTCTACTCTCACAGTTTACCTAAAGATAATACACTCATTAGATGCATAGAGATTGTCAAAGAATTAGAGCTAAGGACAAAGATGATCAATTTCTGACAGTTTAAGTTTTTGAAATTATAATGAAAGGAAAATGATATAAATCTAGGAGGAAAGGCCTTTGAATGCCAAGAGGAATGTTTCACTGTAACAGAGATAAGTGCTATATTTTTAAAAATTTATTTTTATTGTTTAATTTTTATTTTTGGTACTGGTTATCAAACTCGTAACCTCATGCTTGCCAGGCAGGCACTTATGCCTCTAAGCTAAATCCCCAGCCCAATAAGTGCTATGTTAATTCTCCTGTGATGTGATAGAGAAGTAGTGATCTCCCCAGAACCAAAGCCACTGATATAAAGATTCTATAGAGAATGCGCTTTGTGAAAGTCAGTTTTGCCTTGTGGATAGATTAGTGCATTCCGTCCTATGTGACAAAAGGGAATGGTCCTGGTGATCTTTGCTAAAGCCTTCAAATGAGTATCATTTTATTATGTGTTGTGAAAGTGAAATTAGGATCAAAAGTTCTAAGAAAAAAACATAATAACTTAAGTAGGAACTACTACATGGTCTTACTCATAATGAGAAATAAAAACGTGCCAAAATTATAAACTTGAGTTTTCACACATACTTCATAATATTTAGCTTGGAAATTACATAAAAGAACAAATAAATATTCCAAGGAAAATTAAACAGCTAAAGATTCAGCCAACAGTTGCATTTTCATCCTTTGTCCTGCTTGGGACTGAACACATGCCTGTCTAGCATAGACATATTCACTGCCACTTCATAAACTGTCATACTGAAAACTTAATTTTTTGTATTAAGGAAAGATGCATTATCTATAAGAAGAAACATATACAAACTGTTCAGCATGATGGAGCATGTCTGTAATCCAAACTAATCAGGACACTAAGACAGAAGAAAGAGTTCACTGTCAACCAGGAGAAATCAGGGAAAATGTCTCAAAAATAAAAATGAAAAGCAAAGTACATGGATTATTGGAAGACCCTGTTCTAAGCACATTAGAGATACTGAGTTCTATCCAAAGAACTGGAGGAAAGTGGACAAACTTGCCCTGTGGCATCAATAGAGTAATTCTTGTATCACTGAGTAACATTAGAAAAATAAAAGTTCCTACACCAAGCTGGGCATAGTAGCACACGATTATCCCAGTCCTGGGAAACTGGAGCAGGAGGATCCAAATCATATATATATATATATATATATATATATATATATATATATATATGATTAATACAGAAATATATAAATCAACATGTGTTAACATACAAACACAGTAAATGTTATATATGATTACAGATGTAGATGAACCTAAGGGGCACCCTGGGCTCAGGAGGGAAAGGAAATCCACACACAACTCATGTCCTATTGTTTAAATGATACATAGCAAAAATTTCTATATTTGTTTTTAAGAGTAGAATATCCATGCTCCATAGATGAGCTTCAAGAAGAAGCAACTGACAAAGACAATGTATATCTTTTCCACCTCCTTCAAATGGAGTATCTTTTGGTGTATTTTATCCAAATTACATGACATCATTCTCTCTACAATGTATTTCTTACATTCATAGAATTTCACGGACTGAATTTTTGGTGGTTTCTGAAAGTATCCGTAGTAAATGCCAACTGATATTTTTGACATTAGAGGATTTTATGCATTGTTAATTCCTTCACGTGGGGTAAGTAAAGTCTTTTGCAAAAGTACTATACTTAAGGGATTTCTTTACACACTTATTCATTTAAATCTGTGGATAGAAGCAAGATGAATAGGTTCCCCATACCCTATAGTGGTGCCAATTCTCTCCACTATGCATTCTCAATCGTTTCAGACAGGTGATACAATAATGAATGTTTTGCTAACCTATTTAGCATTTCTTTTAATGTCCTGAACACAAGAGGAATGTTTTCAGAGAAGTGGAAAGAATTAAGGTTTTTTTTTATGTTCATAAGGTTTTCCCCTCTGGATTTTCTCATGTTTTTTCAAAAATCTGAAACATGTGAAGATTTTTCCTTATTGTTTACATACATAGGATTTCTGAGTACTGTAAATTCCTGTCCTCAATACTTAGAAGAACAAAGGAAAGTTTCTCTGTATTGCTCATGTAGGTAAGTTTTGTACCCAGTATAAATCCCTTTAAAGTACTTGAAGAGTACTAGAGAAATTGAGGACTAGTACATTGTTTATAGATAAGGGTACTGACAGGGAACAGCAACATAAGAATAGTTTTTCCACACTGCTTAGCTTTATGTGGCTTCTCTTCACTATGCATTCTTTCATGTACTCGAAGGGTATGAGAATGATGGAAGGCTTTGTTTCTTTGCTTATGTACATGAGGCTTCTTTCTGGTGAGTCATTTCAAGTCTGAGAAGCTGACTGGAACATTTGAATGCTTTCCCACATTGATTGAATTTATAAGGAGTGTCTCCAGTTTGAACTCCTTTGTGCACTATAAAGGAACTGGAAAAAATTAATGTCTTTTCATATCTGTCACCTAGAAAAGCATATTCACCAGTATGAGTACTTTCATGTAGTTTAAGGTACTTGGAACAGCTGAAGATTTTCTCACATTACTTACATGCATGTGGTGTCTCTCTACTGTGAGTTGTTTTATGTTTCTGAGAACTACTGGAGGTTCTGAAAGTTTTTTACATTCTTGACCTTCACTAAGCTTCTCTCCAGTATGAATTCTTTTGTGTACTTGAAGGGAAGTACAATATATGAATGCTTTCTCACCTGGCTTCCCCATGGATATAGTCTACTTTTTGTAGCTAATGTTTGATCTGGAGCCAGAAGATCTGGAGGTCTAAAGATTTTTCTACACTGACTACTATCCTCTTTATATTTACTCTCCACAATCTGATTTCTGCAACAAAGTAGCACATTGAGAATTAATGATCTTACATTTCAAAATATTTATTAGTTACAGTTTAACACTGGGAAAAAGTGGAAGCTTTATAATCTGAATAATCTCTAAGAACCAGACTGTGTTAAATATTTAGCATCATCCTTGGACACAACTAATTTCAGAAGAGTGATGTGTACACGAGGTTTGTAAGACTGAAAGTTAATTATTTTGTAAAACAGGAATGTTTAGGTCACATTTAAGTACAGTTAAGTATTCTTTACCCAACATTCCTATCAACATGCATTTTAGGTTTTGGATTTTGAAATGTCTGCATATTCATAATTAGAAACCATGGAAGTTGGCCGTAGGTGTTAATATGAGCTACTCGTTATTTCATACAATGCTGTAAATATCTGTTTGCATGAAACAAACATTTCTGCACATTAAACCATCAGAAAGAGTTCTGGCATCATATTAGTGCCCAAGAAATTTAGGAGATTAAGTCAAGTAGGATTTTGAAGTTTTAGAATAAGGATGCTCAACCAGTATTTAATGTAAAAAATAATTTTCTCAATTATTTTGAAGTGAGGCTTGTATTGTCTTCTTAAAATATTTGACATTGTGCCAAATTTTGTTAGGAATATTGTTTTCTCTTATAGTTTGAAATTACCAAATATTTCCCAGGATTTTTGTATTTATCTTCACTTACTTGCTCTGGCCTAAATTTTGTGTCCTAAAATGTAGACTGAGATAAATCATTATTAATTACAACATGATCAATATTACAGCAAGCCTGGAATGGTGGTATATACATGTAATCCAACACTTAGGGTCTGAGGTAGGAGAACTGTCACTAGTTGTAGGCCAAGCTGGACTATATAGTGAGACCCTGTCTCAACAAACAAAAATGTATTAAAACTTTCTAGATTAACACTATGGTAGGGACCTGCTCAATTTTATTTGTCAAAAATATTTTTTATATTGAAAAAACCTCAACATCATGGGTGAACAAAGAATTCTTTTCCTGAAAGTGTGTAATTCAAGGAATAACATTCGCCTTACCTACAGAGATCAGGTTCCTGAAGGTTTCCTGCATCTGTGTTCTACAAAGATCCTTCTGAGAAGGATCCAGCAAAGCCCACTCCTCCTGGGTGCAGTTCACAGCCACATCCTCAAAGGTCATTGATACCTAAGTCATCCATAATATATTTTCAGAAGGGTGATACTGACATCAGCAGGGCAACTTTAGTCAAGTTATACTAAGTATAAATGATATTTTGCACTCTAAACTTTTATTTCAAGACTTCATTGGTATTTCTTGCTGTCCACACTCACATTCCCATGTGCTGCTGTGTATCCTGAATTGCTCTTTTTTACACCAAGTGTCTAATACTTGCCAAAGCTCTACTACTTACCATGTAATATAGAGAAGACAGTATCAGCAGCCTTGAGAATCTGCATTCTTTGAAAAACCCCTTCTTTCCTTAAATTTTATTTTATGGAACAAAAGGTAAAACAGAATTTCCTAACAAAACAATAGGAGAATAGCAGTAGTTATATATTGCATGTTGCCATTTTCAAAGTAGTTACTCAAAGCACAAGATATGGACATAAAATATTCTCCAACCAATTTTAGCAGAAACCTTCCTTAAATGAACTGAGATGCTAATAATACAGCTAACTTTCATTTTCTCCCCTTTACCTTGTTATACATTTCCCCCCATATTTGGGCTCCCTTTGATGCTGGACAGCACCACCCTGTGGTTCTTTTGAACCCACATGTCAAGCCTCCCACTTTTCATGCTTTACATAGGCTTTTCCAATCAACTGTTGATACATCATTCTACCTGCCTCTTTAGCTCTGCCCCTGTCAAATTCCAAATAAAAGCCCGAGGTTTTTTCCTGGAGCTTCCAGAGGGTGCCTGCCTCTCTTCAGCAGCCCTCCTGTGCTTCCAATAAAGACCTTTTTGCTTTGCTTCTGATCTCTCTCTCTCTCCCTTTCTCTCTCTTCTCTTTCACATCTCAGAACCAAACAGTTGATGCCATGCTAGACTCGGTGTGGATGGGGACTATTGCTCCTGGGAGTGTCTAAGCCCTGGTCAGAGCTCCTCCAGCCTATCAACTGGTCTCTCTTTTACTTTTTCTTTTCTCTCTTTGCACCACTGCCATTACTAGCTAGCACTGGCCCAACATCAACCCAGCTTCATCGCTCCAGATTTTCAGAGGTGAGCCTACTCTCCCTCAGGGTGTCCATCTATTTAAGCTGTAGGCCTACACTGGGACAATCCCTTGCTTATCCTCTGGGACTTTATTTCCCCTTTTGTCTCCTTTGTTGACAACTAATGGGCACAACATTTGGGATCTCTACCTGAACACACTCCTGTGGTTGGTAACGACCCACCAAAGGCCTATGACCTCTTTTTGTTGGCTCATCTTTAATTTGGCTCATTATGGGAAATCCTCATTCCTTACCAATAAAACATACTCCTCTTGGATATGTCTTATGCCAACTAGGCTCTTTTGGCCTAAAACAAGTAATTAGACCAAAGAACTCATTTCCTCTGCGAAACTGCTTGACCTATGTACTCTCTCAACAATGCTTAGAGCATGCTGGTCAGAGAAAGGTACTTTTGATTATGATACCATTTGGGATTTGATTACTGCTATTGTAACAGCAAGTGGAGAGAAACTTCCTATGTTCAGACCTTTTTTGAGCTCCAGACATGTCGTGACCTTATCCAGTCCTGTAAAGCAACTCAAATCCTTGTAGCTCGCTCCACAGGCTAACTTCTCCTTTCTCTCTCACCCACTGTTACCAGGAGCCCCTCTTCTCTTCCTGATCCTATCAATAAGTTCCCTTCTGTCCTTCCTCTTTCCTATGCACACCAGCCCTCAGCCCCCACTTTGTCATAATCCCCCTCTCCAGCCAATCTTCAACCCTCCTCCCCCTGTCATTGTCAGCCTACTCTCTCCTGTCGCCTCCAGTACACTGTCTTGACTCACCCCCAATCTCACTTCCTTCAATCTTTTACAACAGTTGAGTTCCTGCCTCCCTCAGTCAACTCTCTACCATCTCCTTATGCTCCCCTTCCACTTCCTCCTCCATCTCCCCATCCTCTCTTGTCTCTATCATCTTTTCATGTCCCGCAGCCTCCTCCAATTTTTACATATACCACCCATCCTCCTCCTCTCACACAGCCTCACTCTTCCCTGCTAGCTCCCCCTATCCCGCTTCCCCTCCTCCTGCCCATCTTACACATTCTCACAGGGCCCTCACCTCCCTCTGTTACCACTGACCAGATGTCATTTTAACCCCTCCCAATTGCTCTGCCTCCACCCCTCAACCTCTCCTCCCCCTTTGTGAAGTTGCCAGTACTGAAGTTCTTGTCCATATTCATGTTCCTTTTTCTATAGCTGATCTCACACACATTTCAGACCATATAGGCTTTCTCACTGAAGTCCGTTTTCATGTCATAAAACAACTCAAATTCATTTTTCAGGCATGTAAATTAACTTAAGGAGATATTCAAGTTATTTCCTCTGCCACTCATTCTCCTACTAAAAACTCAGAGCTATGGTAAGTGTCTCAAGTGGATACGAACAAGAGATATAAACTTAGTCAAGAGTTTCCTATAGGGGAGACAGCTGTTCCCAGCCAAGACCCCAAATGGAGCCATCAACTTGATCCTGATGGGTCCAAACATAGAGCCCAAATGACTGAATGTCTTATTCAGGGCCTCTGCAAAATTTATCACAAACAGCTTAACTATCCAAAATTAAGAGCGCAAACTCAAAGGGCAGATGAAAACCCAGCAGCATTTATGATGTGGCTTATAGAGACCCTTACTAAATTTAGTGATGTGGATCCTGTTGTGTCTTAGTAAATTTTTCTACATAATTCTCACTTCATTTCCTAGGTGGTGCTAGATATACAAATGACATTTTAAAAATCTAATCTAGGCCCTCAGTTCCCACAAAAGGAACTCTTAGATGTGGGCTTCCATGTTTTTAATAATACAGAGCAACACTAAAACAGGATGAACTAGAAGAACTCAAGTTCCAAGGTAAATAGGATTTAGGAAAAATTAGACTTCAGGCCAAACTCCAGGATCAGCATTTTGCTGTGGCACTCAAGGCTCACAGAGATACACACAAACTGGTGAAATGGCCAATACAACTTCAAACCTAGAGCCCCTCCAGGACCATGCTTCAAACGCAATGAAGAAGGACACTTGGGCATGAATTTGCCCTGACCTGAGGCCTCCTCTGGGACCATGTCCCTTCTGCAATCAAGAGGACCACTGGAAGGTTGACTGCCCTGTCCACCATAAAGTGGGTAAGTCATAAACTTTCCTGCCTTTACAGCAGCCAATAACATTGCCACTCTGCCTCAAGGACCATCATAGACTGATCTGCTTGGGTTCACCACTGAAAATTATTGGGGTCCATGGCCCTCACCAAGGTGATTCTGTTGGATAGCCCTAAAGAATAACTTCTTCAAAGAGAAGCCCACAAGCAGAATAAGGGAAGGAAAACTTACAGTGTTTCTGATGAATTTCTGATGGCTAAGTGTGGAGTGCTTTTAGAGGTATACCCTGAGGAGGCCAGCTTTTGAGAGCCTCATAGATTTGATAGCTTTACCTGCATACACCCTGCAGGTTCTCATAGTGGAGGTCACACAAAAAAGACAATAGAAAACAGTTCCAATATGTCATGTAGCAATTGATCCATATCAACCATCATTTTCCTAAAGATTCAGGGCCACAAGGGAGAAAGCATATTGTGCAGAAAGAGAGAGGAAGATTTGTGAAATCAATAAAGAACTTTGAACAGTAGAGGGAGCTAGAAATACAATCCACAGTTTAAAAAGCACACTTTGTAACTTCAACCCCAACATCCTGGTGTGGGAAGGAAACTTAATAGTGTCAGGATAAACAAGTGCAAACGACTCCAATACAACTGCAAATTGTAGGTCTACATGCAGGAGAAATCCAAGGTGATTATAAACTTTAAATCTATTTAGGTTATTTGGTTTAGAGTGACAAAAAGTATTGAAGGTATAAAGTAAGCTGGTAAATGCAATCAACTCCAACAATAACTGCAAACTGTAGAACCAAGTGCAGGAGAAACCCATGGTGATTTTAAGCTTTAAGTCTAGTCACATATTTTGATCTAAAAGGGTCACCTCAGCTTTAAATAAGGTACTACCTCTTGACCTCCTCCAACCCTTGGAACCCAAAATCCCACAATAGGTACTGATATACATTTTGGCTAAAGCACTGACAGAGGCGGCCCTGCCATAGTGCTTGGTTGGGACAGTAAGTGCCTCACTGTGGCACCTAGCAGAAAGGAGCCTTATCAGCATCCTCCAGATTCAGAACCAGCATCTTCCATGGTCATAGACTGAGATTCACTCACATTTGTCACATAGCAACTGAAGAAGATTCAACTATGTGCTCGGTACATGAAAGTTATTTCACAGGAGCAAACATTATATTTTCTGCAACAATCACATGAACAAGTATGGATTATTTAGCAAAACATGGAAATTGAGTAGCATGCTACCAAATTCCCAAAGCATGTCAGAAGAAATTAAAAGGAATCTCAAAAATGTCATAAAGAAGCCACTGTCATGGTGTATTCCTGTAAACCCAGCACTCCTGAGGCTGTGGCAGGAGGATTCCCCTGAGATCAAAGTCAGCCCAGGCTGTTTATCAAGTTCAAGGTCAGCTTCAACTACATAGTAAGACTTGCCTTAAAATTATTCAATAAATTCCTAGGAATTAATAGAAATAGTACAGAGCAAGGCATTGTAATGGAAACTGGTAATTCCAGCACTTAGTAAGGCAGAGCCAAGGACATATAAAGGAACCTATAGCCGAAGTTTAAAAAATTCTATGGAGTTGTAGGCTTGGATAAGAACCAAGAGGACAACTTGTGCCTTGCAGTGAGCCAGTGGCAACCATGTGGACTGGAAGGAGATCGAAGAAGCCAACCTACACCCTCCTGTGATCCAGCTGGCATGTGGGCTGGGAGACAAGAAGAGCACCAACACATGAGCCAAGCAACCAGCTGATGGAGAACACAGGCTGAGATGACAGCAACTCAAGCAAAGAAACGACTTAATGCTTGTATTGTCTCATTTTCTTTGCAGGCATAAAGCTGGGAGTCTGGCCACCTATTTATTTATTTATTTATTTATTTATTTATTTTTGTTTTATTTTAAAGAGAATAAAACAAAAGAGGACAGATCTAAGCAGATCAGAACAGAACAATGTAAGCAACACAGTACTTCACCACAAGACAATTGGATATTAACAGTAGCTATCATAATGTCTCTTTCTTTGAAATAGTTGAGCTTAGCTTTACGCACTATAATGTCAAACATAACAAAATAGAATAAACAACTCAAGAGAATGGAAGTATTCCAAGACATTCTGAACCAAATAACCAAAGATGAACAATGGCTGCTATATTGTCTCATTTTCCATAAAAATTTTGTTTTTACTATCATACATATTAAAATCCAATAAGACACAATGTGATAGAACCAATGGTAATAGAAAAACAAAAGCATGGTAGGACTTCAGAGCAATATGATATTAGATCGACACTGGCTACCATACTGTCTTGTCTTCAAAGTAACTATGCATATGATCACATATATTAAGATCAAACAAAACATAATAAAACCATTTGAACCAATGAATGAAGACATAAGACATCAAAGCAGTATAATGGTGAACCATGATTTCCATAAAATCTTCTCTATTCTTACCATTTCTTACACTAGGGAGACTATATGGTATTTATACATGTGAGTTTCATTTATTTCACTTATGATATAGATTCAAGGTGCACCCATTTATTTATAAATATCTCAGTGTGATCATTCTTTATAGCTGAGCAGTATGCCATTGTATAAAAGTACCACAGTTTTTTTCCCATTACTCGGTGGATGGGCACTTAGGTTGTTTCCACGATCTGGCTATTACAAATTGTGCCGGTATAAACATGGGTGTGAACATATCAGTGTGGTAAGATGTTTTCAGTTCTTCTGGGAATATGCCTAAGAGTGGATAGCTGGGTCAAATGGGATCTCCAAACCCAGGTTTTTGAGGAATGTCCAGATTGACCTCCACAGTGGTTACACCAGCCTACACTCCCACCAACAGTGCAGAAGTGTTTCTTTTTCCCCACAGCCTCTCCAGCATTTGTTGTTGGTAGTTTTGTTGATCCTGGCCATTCTTTCTGAAGTGACATGGTATCTCAGTGTGGTTTTAATTTGCATTCCTCTAATGACCAGTGATGCTGAACATTTTTTCATGTATTTATTGGCCATTTGTATTTCTTCATCTGAGAACTGTGTGTTCATCTTGGATGCCCATTTTTGGATTGGGTCTTTGAATTTTGGGGGTCTGATTTTTTTAAATTCTCTATAAGTTCTAGACAGAATTCTTTTGTCTGAGGGACAGTTCACTAAGATTTTTTCTGAGTTTGTATGTTTTCTTTTCATTCTGCTGGAGATTTCTTTGGGCATGCAGAATCTCTTTAATGGGATATGAACCCAGTTATTGATTCTGGGAAGTATTTCCCGTGCACTTTGGTTCTTGTTCATGAATTCTCTACCTACCTCTATGTCTTCAAGATTTTTACCTATTTGTCTTGCAACTGATTTAGTGTTTCTGTTCTAATATTTAGATCTTTAATCCATTTGGATTTCAGTTTAGTACATGGTGATAGGAATGGGTCTAATTTTAGTTTTTGGCAAATGGATAGCCAATTTTTCCAGCACCATTTATTAAAGAGACTGTCGTTCATCCAGTGAACATGCTTGAACCCTTTACCAAAGATAAGGTGGTTGAGTGTGTTTGTAGATGTATCTTATAATCTATTCCATTGATCTTCAGGTCTGTTTTTATTCCACTACCATGGTGATTTTATTACAGTAGCTTTGTAGTATAACTTCAAGTCAGGGACTGTGATGCCTCCTGCCTTGGCTTTGCTGCTTAGAATTGCCTTTGCTATTTTCGCTCTCTTCTGGTTCCAGATGAATTTTAGGAGTGATTTCTCTAGATCTATGAGGTATGTTAGTGGTATTTTCATTGGGATTGCATTGAATGTGTATATCAATTTTGGTAGAATGGCCATTTTTGCAATATTTATTCTTCCTATCCATGAACAAGGGATGTCTTTCCATTTTCTGAGGTTCTTTCCAATTTCTTTTTTCAGGGTATTATAATTTTCCCTGTACAACTCTTTTACATCTTTCATTATATTAATTCCTGAGTATTTCATTTTTTTTGTGGATGCTAGTGTGAAGGGTGTGGCTTCTCTTATTTCTCTCTCGGTGATTTTGTTGTTAGTGTATAAGAATGCTATTGATTTTTGAGTATTGACTTTGTATCCAGCTGGTTTGCTGAATTTATTTATTATATCTACAAGACTTTCAATGGAGGTTTGGGGGTCTTCTATGTAGAGAATCATGTATCTGAAAATAATGATAATTTAACTTCTTCTTTTCTATCTTTATTCCTTTTATTTCTCTCTTGTCTAATTGCTCTGTCTAGTATTTCCAGCACTATACTGAATAGGAGAGGTGATAATGGACATCCTTGTCTTGTGCCTGATTTTAAGGTAAAGGCTTTCAGTTTTTGGCCATTTAATATGACAGTGGCTGTTGGTTTGTCATAGATGGCCTTTATCATATTGAGGTAAAGACCACCTATTCCAATTATCTGTAAAGGTTCTTATCATGAATGGGTGTTGTATATTATCGAAATCTTTTTCTGCATCTGTAGAAATGATCATGTGATTCTTGATTTTGGCTCTATTGATATGGTGGATTACATTTATTGATTTACATATGTTGAACCATCCCTGCATGCCTCGGATGAATCCCACTTGGTCATAGTGTGTAATCTTCTTCATGATTTTCTGTATCCTGTTTGCCAATATTTTATTGAGAATTTTTGCATCTATGTTCATTAGGGAGATTGGCCTGTAGTTCTCTTTTTTAGTGGGGTCTTTCTCAGGTTTTGGTACTAGAGTGATATTTGCTTCCAGGAATGACTTAGGGAGAATTGTTTCCCTTTCAATTTCATTGAAGAGTTTGAGGAGTGTCAGCATTAAGTCTTCTTTGTATTTCTTGTAGAATTCCACAGTGAATCCATCTGGGTCTGGGCTCTTTGTTGGTTGGGACTTGATCACATTTTCAATTTCATTAATAGAAATTGGGTTATTCAGCAGTTTTACATCCTCTTGATCCAGCTTTGGTGGTTCCTATGTTTCTAGGAATCTGTCCATTTCTTCTCTGTTATCGAACCTATGAGAGTAGAGCTTTTCAAAATAGTTGTTGATGACCTTCTGTATTTCCACAGGGTTGGTAGTGATTTCTCCTTTTTCATTCTGTATTGTATGAATTTGAGTCTTTTCTTTGCTTTTTTATTAGGTTGGCAAGGGCTTGTCAATTTTATTTATTCTTTCAAAGAACCAACTCTTTGATTCATTGACTTTTTAATTGTTTTCTTAGTCTCCATTGCATTAATTTTTGCTCTGATCTTTATAATTTCCTCCCTTCTTTTGGCTTTGGGCTTGGCTTGCTCTTCTGTTTCTAGATATTTGAGGTGTAATATCAAGTTGCTTATTTGTGTTCATTCTGTTTTCCTAATGTGGGAACTCAGTGCATTAAATTTTCCTCTGAGTCCCTCTTTCATTACATCCCACAGGTTCCAGTAATTTGTATTTGTATTTTTGTTTGCTTGTAGATATTAATCTCTTCTTTAATTTCCTCTGTGACCCACTGATTGGTCAAGAGTGTATTATTTAATTTCCATGTGTTTGTGTGGTTTTTGCAGTTACTTTTTTCATTAATTTCCAGTTTCATGGTGCTATGATCTGAAAAACATGCATGAGACAATTTCAATTATTTTCACTTACTTACATATGATCTGTGGGTTAGTACATGGTCTATTTTAGAGAATGCCCCATGTACTGGTGAGAAGAATGTATATCCTGATGTTGTTGGATGGAACGCTCTGTTTAGGTCTATCAAATCCATTTGTTTACAGGTGTGATTCAGTTCTGTTATTTATTTGCTGATTTTCTGTCTAGTAGATCTATCCCTTTGTGTCAATGGTGTGTTAAAGTCCCCTGTTATAATTGTGTTATTGCCTATTTGATTTTTCATTTCTGTTAATATTTGCTTTGTATAGTTGGGTGCTCTGGAATTTGGTGCATATATATTTAAGATTGTTATCTCTTCGTCTTGCAGTTTTCCCCTAACTAGTATGTAGTGACCTTATTTATGTCTTTGGACCATTCTTGGTTTGAATTTCACACAGTCTGCAATCAGAATAGCTACCCTCACTTTTTTGAGTTCCTGTTGCATGGAGTATTGTTTTCCATCCTTTGACTTTCAGTCTATGAGTTTCCTTTTGGTTTAGATGGGTTTCTTGTAGACAGCATATGGTTTGATGTTGTTGCTTGATCCATTCTGCCAGCCTGTTTCTTTTAATTGGTGGATTGAGGCCATTTAACATTAAAGGTTATAACTGTCATATATTGGTTTATTGTTGACATGTTATCTTTCTGATGTTGTATATTAACTTTCCATTCTGTTTAATTGTCTTGCTTAGTGGTTTTTTCCTATGTTTCCTAGCTTTCCCTCATGGCACAGCACTGGCGTGGCTCCCTCTACAGTGGGCCTGGCTCTCCTGGTTGAATGAAGGTCGCTGTGTGCAGTCCACTCAAGCCCGCATAACCTCTGGAGCCTATTCCAGTCACCCAAGGGGCCTGGCAGGCACCCAGTCTCTGGGATCGATGGTCCCAAACTTTTCTGGACCTGCCCTGGCAAGCTGCTACTCCCCTCATGCCTTGGCACTGTTTGGCTCCCCCTTCAGCAGGCCTGGCTCCCCTGTTGAATGAAGGTCGCTGGGCACAGTCCACTCAAGCCCAAGGATCCTCTGGAGCCCAGTCTAATGACCCAAGGGGGCTGGGCAAGTACCCAGCCTCTGGGATCGAGGGTCCCAAACCCTTCTGGGCTTGCCCTGGTAAGCTCCTACTCACCTCATGGCATGGCGCTGGCTTGGCTCCCCCTTCGGTGGGCCTGGATCCCCTGGTTGAATAAAGGTTGCTGGGCGCAGTCCACTCACGCCTGCGGAACCTCTGGAGCCTAGTACAAGACTCAAGGGCAATGGGCAGGCACCCAGCTGCTGGAATCGAGGGCCCCAAACCCTTCCTGGTCTGTGCTGATGATCTGCAACTCACCTCATGGCACGTGCCACCAGCTTGGCTCCCCCTTCAGCTGGTCTGGTTCCCCTTGTTGTATCTGACCATGTATTTAGAGACTAGCAGTGTGCAATATAGCAAGTATGGGGGATTTATTTCTGTCTTATTTTTGAAATCCAATATTGTTCTCAATGATTTGTTCCATTTTACTGTTTTTTTTATTCCATTTAAGTAAATATACTCAGAACCATACAAATTCCATGTATATAATTCAATGTTTAGCATCCCTGTGTTTGATCTCAAGCACACAGAAGCCAGAACATACCAAAATATGTGGGATACTTCAAAAGCGGTACTGAGATCAAAGTTCAGCAATACATGGATATAACCTATAACTAGAGATCAGAGCTCAGTGGTGAACACTTGTAACCACAGCACTTTGGGAGGTTTATAAAGGAAGATCTAGAGTTTGAGCTCAGCCTCCACAACTTTCAACTTCCTTCCTCTCTCTTTTGCAGCTTGGCAACTTTCCAGACCATGTCTCAAAATAAAAAAGGGGCAAGAATGTAGCTCAGTGTAAAGGTGCAGGGTCCAATCTCCAATACTTTGCACAGTCTCACTTATTCTGTGAGTTTAGGCAGGATCACAGATACTACGAAGTCAGCCCAGAGAACATGACAAGATGGTCTCAAAAAGACAAAGCAATCCAAAACAAATAAACCAAAATAAAAGCACAAACACCACCACACCCAGTGATACCCAGGTGGCCAGCTGCTGCCTGCATTCACCTCACAAGCCGAAATTGTGTGAGATGATTTCCAGTACACAGGGAAGCTTTGGAACATCGCTCTGAGCCAATAAGGCCAGGACCAGCAGCCCAAATCACCTGAGGATGCACTGGAGATACCTGCACACCCATCTCGGCCATGCCTAACAATGCCCAAGCAGCCCAGAGAGGCTTGCATGCTGCTTTGTGAGCCAAACGTGTGAGAGGTGATTTCCAGTGCATGGGGAAGCTTGGGAACATCACTCTGAGCCAGTAGGGCCAAACCCAGCATCTCAAATCACCTGAGGATGCACTGGAGGTCTTGAGGGCCAATCTGGGCTATGCCCAGTGACACAGCAGCCCACAGATGCATGCATTCTACCTCACAGACTGAAAGTGAATGAAGTGATTTTGAACCCATGGGGAAGCTTTGGTGGATTGCTCTGAGCCTGGATATATAGGAAAATGATGAAATGAAAGATCAAAATGTAATCTAAAGCCTCCATCCCATCCCAAGCAAGCCTAAGAGACAAGGACACAGAAGAAAAGTAAGCCATACACTGGAAGCTCTTGAAATGATACAAAATGAGGTAAATACAACTCTGGGAAGCTATAAAAGAACTCAGATCAGAGATAGTCTCCCAGGTAAAAGAAGAAATGATAAATGTAATGAAAAAACATATCTAAAGAATACATAGTTAAAAACTTAGAGGAACAATGCAAAAAGATGGAAACCTTGAATGAACAGTATAAGAAACAAACAGACTGCATGAAACAGATATCAACTAGTGATTTCTTATTATCTTTTTTTTTTGAAATTCTGTATTATCACTACCCTTTACATGCTTTTGTTTCTCTTTAAATTTTAAAAAAATCGAATTTTTGTTCTCCAAAGGACACTGTCAATAAAGTAAAAAGACCACTCAAAAAAAAAGAGATATACAGGAAATCAAAAATTCCATTGAAAGTTGGCAAAACTGCCTCAAGGAAAGTGAAGATAGAGTTTAGACCTCAAAGACAAGATTTCAACTAGTGAACAGGAAAGGAAATATCTTTTAAAAATAATAATAAATTAGGAAATAACAATTCAAAAGCTGGAAGATGATGCAAAGAAAAACAACATAAATTTGATAGGTATAAATGAAAAAGAAGGTGACAACGCAAATGATATCACGAGCTATTTACAGAAGCAATAGCTGAAAATGTCCCAAACATGAGAATGCAAAGTGGAATACAGATAAGTGAAGCATATAGAACTCCAAATAGCCATAAACAAAATAGAACTACACCCAGACATATAATAATAAACACCCCAGAAATCAAACTAAAACAGATGATTAAAAGCCATTAGAGAGGAGACAGATCACCTAAACAGGAAAGCCTACCATAATCACAGCAGACTTCTCAAAACAAACAAGTCACAAAGATCATGGAGCAAAGTATTTCAGATCCTAAAGGAAAATGACCTACAACCAAAATTGATGTACCCTGCAAATCTGTCCTTTAAAATGGATGAGGAAATAAGACAATTCCATGACAAAGAACAGCTGGAGAACTTCATAACCACCAAACCAACCCTGCACAGAATACTGACATTCTAGATAGACATAGAAAAAAACCCACTAAGCAAGGCAAACAATGAAACAGGGGAAATGTAAAGAATTAACAGCAGAAAGATAACATGTTAAAATAAACTAATATATACAAATTATTACCATTAATGTAAATGGCCTCAATTCACCAATTAAAAGAAACAGACTGGCAGAATGGAATAACAAACAACAGCCAACCATATTCTGCATACAGGAAAGCTATCTAACCCTGAAAGTCAAAGGGTGGAAAAAAATAATTCATGCAACAGAACCCCCCCCCCAAAAAAAACAGGAGTAGCTATTCTGTTTGCAGACAATGTGAACTTCAAACCAAGAAGGATCAAAAGAGATAAAGAAGGTCACTACATATTAGTTAGGGGAAAACTTTACAAGGAAGAGATAACAGTATTAAATATATGTGCACCAAATTCAGGAGCACCCAGATATACAAAACAAATATTAAAAGAAATGAGAAATCAAATAAGCAATAACACAATTATAACAGGAGACCTTAACACACCACTGACACAAAGGGATAGATCAACTAGACAGAAAATCAGCAAAGAAATAACAGAACTGAATCCTACTTGTGAACAAATGGACTTGGTGAATGTATCCAAAGTATTCCCACCCAACAACATTAGAAGATACATTCTTCTCAGCAGCACATAAGACATGTTATAAAATAGACCATGTACTAGCCCACAGAACATGCTTAAGTAAATGCAAAAGAATTGAAATTATCCCATGCATGCTATCAGATCACAGCACCATGGAACTAGAAACTAATGACAAAAGGAACTGAAAAACACCACAAACACATGGAAATTGAATAATACACCCCTGAGCAATCAGTGGGTCACAGAGGAAATTAAAGAAGAAATTAAACAATATCTACAAGAAACCAAAAATACAAATATAACTTACTGGAACCGGTGGGATGCAATGAAAGCAGTCCTCAGAGGACAATTTATTGTGGTTAATTCACACATCAGAATGAACACAAGTAAACGACCTGATATTACACCTCAAACATCCAGAAAAAGAAGAGCAAGTCAAGCCCAAACCCAAAAGAAGGGAGGAAATTATAATGATCTGAGCAGATATCAATGCAACAGAGACTAAGACAACAATACAAAGAATCCAGGAATCAAAGAGTTGGTTCTTTGAAAGAAGAAATAAAATTGATAAGCCCCTAGCCAACTTAGTTTTAAAAAATGAAAGAAAAAACTCAAATTCATGCAATAAGGAATGAAAAGCGTGAAATCACTACAAACCCTGTGGAAATATAGAAGATCATCAATGCCTATTTCAAAAACCTATACTCTTATAGGCTTGATGACACAAAAGAAATGGACAGGTTCCTAGAAACATATGAATTACCAAAGCTGGGCCAAGAAGATGTAAAACTGCTGAATAACCCGATTTCAGTTAATAAAATTGAAAATGTAATTAAATCCTTATCAACAAAGGAAAGACCAGGTCCAGATGGATTCACTGTGGAATTCTACAAGAAAGTCAAACAAGTCTTAATGCCAATGCTCCTCAAACTCCTCAATGACATTGAAAGTGAAGCAATTCTCCCTAACTCATTCCTGGAAACAAGTATTACCATACTACCAAAACCAGAGAAAGACCCAGCCAAAAAAAAAAATCTCCCTAATGAACATAGATGCAAAAATTCTTAATAAAATTTTGGCAAATAGAATACAGCAAATCATCAAGTACATTATACACCATAACCAAGTGGGATTCATCCCAGGCATGCAGGGATGGTCCAGCAAACACAAATCAATAAATGTAATCCACCATATCAATAAAGCCAAAAATAAAAGCCACATGATCATTTCTATAGATGCAGAAAAAGTTTTAGATAAGGTCCAGCACTTACTCGTGATAAGAAATTTAGAGAAATTTGGAATAGATGGTCTTGAGCTCTATATAGTAACAGCCATGTATGACAAACCAAGAGTCAATCTCATATTAAAAGGAGAAAACCTAAAAGCCCTTACCCTAAAATCAGGAACAGGACAAGGGTGTCCATTATCACCACTCCTATTCAATGCAGTGCTGGAAACACTAGCCAGAACAGTTAGACAAGAAAGAAAAATAAAAGTATTAAGGATAGGAAAAGAAGAAGTTAAATTATCATTATTTGCAGATGACATGATATTCTACATGGAAGAATCCCAAAACTCCATTGGAGGTTTAGCTGCCCTGCCAACGGGAACTTGGCGGAAGGTTGCATCAGCCATAGGCTGCCTGGAACCTCCCCTCTGGGCCTGCCGTGCCACCAAGAACTTAGTGGATGCCTGCATCAGGCATAGGCTGCCAGAAAACTACCCCTTGGGCCTGCCCTGCAACCAAGAAATTAGCAGAAGCCTGCATCAGGTGTAAGCTGCCTGGAACCTCCACTGTGGGCCCGCCCTGCCACGAGGAACTTAGCAGAAGCCCGCCTCAGGTGTAGGCTGCCTGGAACCACCCCTGAGGGCACATCAGAAGACCTCAGAAGACTCCAGTTAGTGTGAGAAAATTTGGAACTTAACTTCCAGAGAGCGAACCATGGACTACTGTGGATTAACTGTATCAGTGTGGTGAGTATGCCCCTAAAATAGAGGTGTACATGGGGATAAATAGGGCGAGTAGTAAAACCCCCTCAAAGTAAATGTAAGAATTTGGTGAGTCTGAAAAGAGTTTGTATGATCCCTTCCTACACATAGAAAACATCAGGCAGAGTGAAAATGACAAAATGAAAAAACAAAATGCAGTCTCAGACATATAGTTCACCAGAAGCAAGTATAGGAGACATTGAAAGAGGGGACCTCAAAAGTAACACACCAAGAATCTCTGTAAAGATAGCAAGTGAAATAAAAAAAACAACTGCATCAGGCTATAGAGGAAATCAAATTAGAAGTACTCTCCCATGTAAAGATAGAAATAACAAAATTACTAAAGGAGTTGTTAAAAGAAGCTAAAGAAGAACTAGAGAAAAAAGTACATGAGCATGGGAAACTGATTGAAATTTTGAATGAACAATATAGAAAACAAGCAGAACTCATGAAACAAACTCAAAGAGACATCCAAGAAACAAAAAACACTATTAAAAGCATGCAATACGACCTAAAGGAAGCTGAGAATAGGATTTCGGACCTTGAGGACAGGATCACAATTAGTGATCAGGAAAGGATAGAACTTTTAAAAATAACAAAGCAGCATGAAATTACAATCCAGAAGCTTCATGATGATGCCAAGAGCAACAATATAAGAATAATGGGCATTAGTGAAGATACAGGAGTCCAGGCAAATGACATATTTAAAGTATTTACAGAAATAATAGCAGAAAATTTCCCAAACATGGGGAAAGAATCTGATATGCAAATAAGTGAGGCATATAGCACACCAAACAGTCACAATCAACATAAATCCACACCCAGACACATAATAATTAAGATCTCAGACATACAGCATAAAAACAGAATATTAAAAGCTGTCAGAGAAAAGACACAACTCACCTATCAAGGAAAACCCATTGGAATCACAGCAGACTTTTCAGCACAAACCCTCAAGTCAAGAAGAGCTTGGAGTGAGGTATTTCAATCCCTGAAAGAAAACAACCTTCAACCCAGACTGATGTACCCAGCAAAACTTTCATTAAAATTTAATGGAGAAACGAGATACTTCCATGACAAATAACAACTGAAGAAATGCATGTCCAGAAAACCAACCATAAAAAGAGTACTGAAAGATGTACTAGACAGAGATAAAAATGACCACAATCCTCAAAACAACAACAGAGAGAAACCAACAGGTAGGATAAATAATTGAATAAGAGGAAAAGCAGAAAGAAACAACTGGAACATAACATGGCAAAGTCGAGCCAGTACATGGAAATCCATATGGAGAATTCTCAGAAGACTAGGATTGGAAGCCCCATTCAATCCAGCTATCCCCCTCCTGGGTATTTTCCCCAAAGAACTGAAAAGTTCATATCACAGTGATATATGTGCACCCATATTCATAGCTGCACAATTTGTGATAGCTAAATCCTGGAAACACCAAGATGCCCATCAACTGCAGAGTGGATAAAAAAATGTGGCATTTTATACAATGGAATATTACTCAGCTATAAAAAAGGATGGCCTTGAGGCCTTCATAGGCAAATGGAGACAACTTGAGACTATCCTCATTAGTGAAATAAATAAGAATCATATTTATAAATATCATATTGTGTCTCTAGTGTCAAAAGTAAATAAGAACTACAAGAGTAATAAAAACCAAAATGTTTAATTGCTATTGTAAGAAACAGAGTGCTCTAAGGGATATAACTGCATGTATGTTTGAGTGTGTAAAATAGATGACCATATTGCTGAATCTTTGTTCGATCTTTGAGCAGAACTGTTTGTAGTCTGACTGTTTGAATATTTACTATGTACCCTCTAACTTTGTAACTTGAACAACTACATCTAGGATGACAGTACATAATTTATAAATTACTGATTTCTTAGTGGGGCTTTTTCTCATTCTCCTTTTTCTTTCCTTCCTTTAAAATTCTGTATTGTTGCTACCCTTTTTTCTGTTTTTTCCTTTTCTTTAAATAAAATTTTAAAAATATATCATTGCTATTTTAAAAAAAGAAGAAATAGGAAGCACTATAAAAGATATAGCTGCATGTAAGTTTAGATGTGTGGGATTGATGACCATATTTCTAGGTTCTTGTTGGATTGCTGCACAGATCTGTTTGCACTCTCACTGCTTTATTGTCCACATTGTGTGCTTTAATTCTGTAACTTGAATAACTATTTCTAAAAGAACAATATGTAATGTATCAACTAGTGATTTCTTACTGTTTATCTTCTTTTCTTGAAATTCTGTAATATTTCTACCTTTTTCCTGTTTTTTTCTCTTTAAATAAAAAAATATATAATTGCTATTGTGAAAAAGAGAAAATAGGAAGTGCTATAAAAGATATAACTGCATGTATATTTATGTGTGCAGGATTGTTACCCATATTTCTTAGTTCTTGTTTGATTGTTGAGCAGATCTGTCTGCAGTCTCACTGTTTGAGTGTCTATTTTGTGTGCTTTAATTTTGTAACTTATACAACTATTTCTAAAAGAGCAATATGTAATTTATCACCTCGTGATTTCTTACTGTTTATGTTTTTTTGAAATTCTGTAATATTTCCCTCCTTTTTCTGATTTATCCCTTTAAATTAAAAACAACTTCAAAGCAATATAATAGTAAACCATGATAACCATAATATATCCCACGATAACTATAATATTCAAAATAGCTGCCCCTACCATCTGAGAGCATAAAATCTAACAAAACAGGACAGAACAAAGCCAAACCTAAGAAAATTGTGTGAATAATGCAAAAGTTCAAGATAAGACAATACAAAACTGATAGGAGCTTCCACATTTCCCTCTCAGGTATGTCCTCCCCTGTTCTCTTACATTAACTATTTTGCTTTTGGATAGCATTAACTCCTTCTGTTTCTTATGCTAGAGTTCACTCCTATAAGTTCTAACTGTTTAGGCCATGAACATGATCTCCAGTTTCATCCATTTACCTACAGCAGCCTGGAGATTATTGTACTTGATAGCTGGATAGCTTTCCACTGCATGAAAATACCGGTTTTCTTAGCCATTCTGCAGTTGATGGGCAAATTTTCCTCACTTTTTTATCTCCTGTCAAATGAAACAATTGTTTTCTGTCCTTTGATTTTCAGTCTATGAATTTCCTTTCCAGTTAAATGTGTTTCTTGTATACAGTGTATTGATGGATCTTGTTTCTTGATCCACTCTTCTTATGTTTCTTTTTATTGATGACCTGAGTCCATCTACATTAATGGTTACAACTGGCATACATTGATTTGTCTCTGCCATGCTATCCTCTTGTTGTTGGCCCTTCACTTTTCCCCTTCATTGCCAATCTTGTTTGGGGATCCTCCTCTACTGCTGTTCCTGGAATGACGGTCATCTTTATGTCTCTCTATAATATCCTTTATCACTCTCTGTAGAGCTGGTTTGTTAGTCATAAATTCCTTTAGTTGTTCTTTATCATGGACATTTCTTATTTTTCCATCAATTTTGAAAGATATTTTTGCAGGGTAGATAAATCTGGGTTGGAAGTTGTTTTCTTTCAGGGTTTGAAACAGTTCATTGAAAACTCTTCTTGACTTGATGGTTTGTGTTGATAAATCTGCTGTGATTCTGATTGGTTTTACTTTACAGGTGATCTGTCTCTTTTCTCTAACAGCTTTTAATATTCTTTTCTTATGTTGAATTTCTGGGATTTTGATTATTATATTTCAGGTTTAGATTTACTTTGGTTGTGGTTAGTTGGAATCTTATATGCCTCACATGCATGCATGCCAGATCCACTTCCCATGTTTTGGAAGTTTTCTTCTATTTCTTCTGTGAATATCCATTTAATTTCATTTTTGATGACCCCTGATTCTTCACCTACACTTGTCACTCTTAAGTTATGCTTCTTTGCATCATCTTGCAGCCATTGATTTGCTATTTCCTGATTCTATGTTAATTTAAATAGGTCTTTCCTTCCATGATTGCTAGCTGCAATCCTGTCTTCAAGATGTGAAAGTCTGAGTCTCTTTCAAGCAGTTTTGCCAGCTTTCTTCTTTTATTTTTTATTTTAAAGAGAATAAAACAATAGAGGACAGATCTAAGCAGATCAGAACAGAACAATGTAGGCAACACAGCACTTCACAACAAGACAATTGTATATTAACAGTAGCTATCATAATGTCTCTTTCTTTGAAATAGTTGAGCTTAACTTTACACACAATAATGTCAAACATAACAAAATAGAATAAAAACACTCAAGAAAATGAAAGCATTGCAAGGCATTCTGAACCAAAAAACCAAAGATGAACAATGGCTGCTATATTATCTCATTTTCCATAAAAAATTTGTTTATAATATCATACATATTAAAGTCCAATAAGACAGTGTGATAGAACCAATGGTAATAGAAAAACAAAAGCATGGTAGGACTTCAAATCAACAATGGTTGCCATATTGTCTTTTCTTCAAAGTAACTATTCATATCATCACATATATTAAGATCAAACAAAACAGAATAAAACCATTCCAACCAATGAATGAAAACATGACTTCAAAGCAATATAATGGTGAACATGATTACCATAAAATCTTCTGTACTCTTACCATTTCATACACTAGGGAGACTATAAGGTATTTATACACGTGAGTTTGATTTATTTCACTTATGATTATGGATTCAAGTTTCATCCATTTATTTATAAATATCTCAATGTGATCATTCTTTCTATCTGAGTAGTACTCCATTGTATGAAAGTACCACAATGTTTTTATCCATTCCTCAGTTGATGGGCACTTAGGTTGTTTCCAAGACCTGGCTATTATAAATTGTGCTGCTATAAACATGGGTGTACATATGTCACTGTGGTAAGATGCTTTCAGTTCTTCTGGGAATATGCCTAAGTGTGGAATAGCTGGGTCAAATGGGACCTCAAATTCCAGGTTTTTGAGGAATCTCCAGACCTCCAGAGTGGTTGCACCAGTATACACTCCCACTCAAAGTGCAAAAAACTTCCTTTTTCCCCACAGCCTCCCCAGAATTTGTTCTTGGTAGTTTTGTTGATCCTGGCAGTTCTTTCTGGAGTGAGATGGTATTTCAGTGTGGATTTAATTTACATTTCTCTAATGACCAATGATGATGAACATTTTGCATGTATTTTTTTGCCATTCATATTTCTTCCTCTGAGAACCATGTGTTCATCTCAGATGCCCATTTTTGGATTGGGTCTTTGAATTTTGGGGGTCTGATTTTTTAAAAATTCTTTATAAGTTCTAGACAGAAATTGTTTGTTTGAGGGACAGTTCACTAAGATTTTTTCCCAGTTTGTGGGTTTTCTTTTCACTCTGCTGGAGATTTCTTTGGACATGCAGAAACTCTTAAATAAGATGTGATCCCAGTTAGAGATTCTAGGAAGTATTTCCCATGCAGGTTGGTTCTTGTTCATGAATTCTCTACCAACCACAATGTCTTCAAGATGTTTACCTACTGTGTCATCCAACAGATTTAGTGTTTCTGTTTTAACCTTTAGAGCTTTGATCCATTTAGATTTTAGTTTAGTACATGGTGATAGTCATGGGTCTAATTTTAGCTTTTGGCATACTGAAACCCAGTTTTCCCAGCATCATTTATTAAAGAGATTATTGTTCTTCCAGTGAACATGCTTGGCCCCTTTATCAAACATAAGGTGGTTGAGTGTGTTCCTAATTGTATCTTATAGTCTAGTCCATTGATCTTCAGGTCTGTTTTTTTTTCCAATACCATGTTGATTTTATTATGGTAGCTTTGTAGTATAACTTCAAGTCAGGGATTGTGATGTCTCCTGCATTGTCTTTGCTGCTTAGAATTTCAAAGGCTGTTATTTAATTTCCATGTATTTATGCAAGTTTTACAATTTGTTTTGCCATTAATTTCCAATTTCAGATGGTCAGATATATTCATGGTATGATTTCAATACCTTTGCATTCATTTAAGAATGTTTTATGGGATAATATATGGTCTATTTTGGAGAATGTCCCATGTGCAGCTGTGAAGAATGTGTATTCTGTCATGGTTGGGTGGAACACTCTGTAAATATCTACTAAATCCAATTGCTCCAGGTATGATTCAGTTCTGTTGTTTCTTTGCTGACTTTTTGTCTAGTTGATCTATCTCTTTGTGACAATGGGCTGTTAAGATCTCCTGTTATAATTGTGTTCTTGTGTGCTTGGTTTTTCGTGTCCATTTTCATGTCCATCTCTCTTATATAATTGGATGCTCCTGTATTTGGTGCATATATATTTATAATTGTTAGTTCTTCCTCTTGAATTTTTCCACTAACAAATATGTAGTGACCTTCTCTCTTTTAATCATTTTAGGTTTGAAGTTCATGTTGTCTGCAAGTAGAATAGCTACCCCTGCTTTTTTCTGGGTTCCTGTTGCATGGAATACTGTTTTCCATCCTTTGACTTTTAATCTATGAGTTTCCTTTTGGGTCAGATGTTTTTCTTGTGTACAGCATATTGTGGGATCCTGTTTCTTGATCCATTCTATCAATCTATTTCTTTTTATAGGTGAATTGAGGCCATTTATATTTATGGATATCACTGGTAAGTAGTGGCTCGACTTTACCATGTTATTATCCAGTTGTTTCTTTCTGATTTTCCTCTTATTCAATTGTTTATCCTACCTGGTGGTTTATTTCTGTTGTTGTTTTGGGGATTGTGTTATTTTTACCTCTGTCTACTATGTCATTCAGTACTCTTTCTAGGGTTGGTTTGGTGAACATGTATTTCTTCAGTTATGGTTTGTCATGGAAGTATCTTGTTTATCCATTAAATTTGAATGAAAGTTTGGTTGGGTACATCAGTCTGGGTTGAAGGTTGTTTTCTTTCAGGGCTTAAAATACCTCACTCCAAGCTCTTCTTGACTTGAGGGTTTGTGCTGAAAAGTCTGCTGTGATTCCAGTGGGCTTTCCTTGATAGGTGAGTTGTGTCTTTTCTCTGACAGCTTTTAATATTCTGTTTTTATGCTGTATGTCTGAGATCTTAATTATTATGTGTCTGGGTGTGGATTTATGTTGATTGTGACTGTTTGGTGTGCTATATACCTCACTTATTTGCATATCAGATTCTTTCCCCATGTTTGGGAAATTTTCTGCTATTATTTCTGTAAATACTTTAAATATGTCATTTGCCTGGACTCCTGTATCTTCACTAATGCCCATTATTCTTATATTGTTGCTCTTGGCATCATCATGAAGCTTCTGGATTGTAATTTCATGCTGCTTTGTTATTTTTAAAAGTTCTATCCTTTCCTGATCACTAATTGTGATCCTGTCCTCAAGGTCCAAAATCCTATTCTCAGCTTCCTTTAGGTCGTATTGCATGCTTTTAATAGTGTTTTTTTGTTTCTTGGATGTCTCTTTGAGTTTGTTTCATGAGTTCTGCTTGTTTTCTATATTGTTCATTCAAAGTTTCAATTAGTTTCCCATGCTCATGTACTTTTTTCTCTAGTTCTTCTTTAGCTGCATTCAACAACTCCTTTGCTAAATTTGTTATTTATACCTTTACATGGGAGAGTACTTCTAATTTGGTTTCCTCTATAGCCCAATGCAGTTGTTTTTTTATTTCACTCGCTATCTTTTCAGAGATTCCCAGTGTGTTACATTTGTGGTCCTCTATTTCAATGTCTCCTATACTTGCTTCTGGTGAACTATATGTTTGAAACTACATTTTGCTTTTTCATTTTGTCATTTTCACTCTGCCTGATGTTTTCTATGTGTAGGAGGGGATCACATACACACTATTTTCAGACACAACAGTTTCATATGGTTAGTTGTAGGGGGTTTTACTACTGGCCCTATTTATCCCCTGTACACTTCTATTTTAGGGGTATACTCACCACACTGATACAGTCAATTCAGTGTAGTCCAAAGTTCACTACCTGGGAGCAAAATTCCAAATTTTCTCACACTAACTGAATCCTGCTGAGATCTTCTGATGTTGCAGGTGGAGAGTGAGCCCAGCTGAAGCAGTCCAGGGAAGTTTTCAGTGTTGGGCGGGCCTCCTTGACATTCTGGGTGGCAGGACGGGCCCACGGTGGAGGTTCAGGGCAGCCTCCACCTGATGCAGCCCCCACTAAGTTCCCGGTGGAGGGCAGCCCCATGGGGGAGGTTCCAGGCAGCCTATCACTGATGCAGGCTTCTGCTAACTTCCCAGTGGCAGGACGGGCCCTCGGTGTTGGTTCCGGGCAGCTTACCCCTGATGCAGGCTTCTGCTAAGTTCCCAGTGACAGGGCCTACCTTTATTTATAAGTAACACAGGTAAACATAGTTAAATATAAGACATTTCAAAGACAGTTGAATACTATAGAAGATATTAGGCAAGTACCATTAAGAATAAATGAATAATTGCTCAGAAAAAAGGATTTACGATATGTGAATGGGGAAATGACAGTAGGAAAAGGGGAAAATGCATATCAGTTATACTGTTAGTGTCTCTTAGTTCATTAAAAAGAAAAGTTCATACTAATACCAATAGGAGAAATTGTTATGACCGTGTCTTGTACCCTGGCAACTACTTGAAAGATAACAACATATAATGTATTCACTACTGTTATTCTCCTATTATTTTGTTATGAAATTTTGTATTAACTTTCTCAAAAAATGAAATTTTAAAAAAATTTTAGAAGAATAAATGTATGATAGCTTTATTGATTTAAAAATTAATTTTATATTATTACTACATGTTTCAGCACATGATGATTGCATTTTATCTTCCCTCTGGTTCCTTGTACTCCTCTCTTTCTTCATCTAGTGGATAAATAGGATAAAAAATATACGTGATTAAGAATATTAGCAAAGAAATATATGAACAATTTACAATGGCATGAAGTTTCAGAATGTCATAATGCCAAAATAACTGTGATCTTACACAATATATTTTAAGGTAGTGTGGATTTAGAGCTAAAAAGTGAAAATGAAGTTGATGATAATATTAATGAGGATGAGGATTGGTATGAGTATGTGGTTGTAGAGGGAATAGTGCCTCTAAAAAATATATGGCAGTATACTGTGGAATTTGAACAATCTGATTTGAAAGAAAAATGACAACTGTGTGCTAACAAGCTAATGCAATTGACAAAGGTAAGTCTGATTTATTGTGCACGTGTAGATCACTGTAGCCCACAACATAAGAATGCACATGTAGTCCTCAAATGGAGCAAAGCCATACAACATTTACCTAGCATGGGGAAGCCATGGGTTCAGTTTCCATGGTGCATGGAAAAGAAGCAAGAATACATATTCTCAAATCTACTGGGAGCAATACCAAGATGTGATTATGCACTGAGTTATGAAGCAAGCTTCACCACCGAGGACACTTATTACCACCAAAAGATTTTCTTGTTGAGTGTTTGCAGAAATCAGACACCAGTTAATAGAAATGCAAAACCTGGGCATTTCTTGGGATACCATCTTCCTGATGGTGGCAGATCTGAAGAGTGTGAGGTTTATTCACAATAAACTGTGCCATAGATACTGATTTTTGATAGACAATATTTTATTATCAAATGAGTGAAAACACGAAAAATTTAAAAGAACACGGTGTGTTCCCTAAGAGTCTTCACTCAGGTCAATCCTTCAGACTTCAAAGGAGGCCATATTTTGCCTCCTTTGAAGCCCTAAAGATGACAAGACCATCCCAGGTTTTGGTAGCAGTGCCAGCTTTCTGGTGTAGCACAGTCATCCCAAAGATATCATATCTTTATGCACCATTGATCTTTCATTTAGCATTGTTCTTCCTTTCCTTTGGCATTTCAACTTTTATATGACTATCACTTCTATGTGAACAAATAATGATCTGATAATGTGTGCAAATATTTTAGTTATTCATACAAGGCAGTATTTATGGAAACTACACTAAATGTAAAAGCTGTTATGACATTCACACATCCATTTCTGAATTCAATTTTCTTTGCACATGTATTATTTAGTAAGGACCTCACAGATCCTAAGCGATATTATTTACCTTTGTATAAATTCTAACATCTTACTTGAGCCAGGTCATGTAGAAATAGGCTAAATATTCTGGATGTACATCTTCATTTGTATAATGTTAACTCAGATTGATGGATAAAAATGTACCTCAAAATTGAAGTGTAAAACAACAATGATTTGTACCTAAAATGTTTTTCAGCTAAAAAATTATGGATTTTGAGTAGCAGGCATGTCAACCTGTCCTCACAGGACAGATGGATCAAGCAAGTTATTTCTGGCCCATTGTGAAGACAACATACTCTTACCACATGATGTTATTTACTATGAATTATTACCCCACAAATAGAATTTCTAGTTCCATTTTACATTTTTGTTAGGGTTTTGAGCTGTATACATAAGGCAAGTTCACAAGCATTTAATTTCTCAATGATACTATAATAGGTTACAGTGTAATCATTTATCATTTTCTATGAGGAAACCTATGTCTTTATGCAGGCTCATGCCCACCAACTACCAACATTTTCTAGCCTTCGTTTTTGCCATTGAAGAGATCAACAGGAATCCTCACCTTTTTCCCAACATGTCCCTTGGATATGAGTTCCATAATGTTCATTTCAGTCACTGGAGGCTACTGGAGAGTTCTTCAGATTGCACACAGGACAAGGTGAGGTGCCTAACTATACCTGCAGGAGAGAGAGCACATACATGAATGGTGTTATACTGCATAATTAATATATTTTGAATTGTTACACTTGTTCCTGCAATCATTTCTATCATTGATAAACTCATTGCCAGGTACATTTCATGGAAAAAAGCCCAGAAAAGTGGGTTTTGAAAACATTTTAAGATTTATGTGCACTGTCTATTTAGATGACTTTGCTTGGAATCTTCCCTTGAAACTGACCTTTTGCACTGGTGATATAGCTCAATGACAAAAGTGCCTGCCTTTCAAATGTGGGGTCATGATCACTGGTTCCAAAAAAAAAAAGACACTGACATTTGAGGAATGTTTTGATATGTTCATCTTCCAATAGCTTTCAATTATTCTATTTCATTTGAACCTGTATGAAAGTTCCATTATGAAGTGTATTTAACAGAATTAGATTTTCGTACACTCATCTTTTATACCTTAGTACTGGCATCCACTTAATCAGAGGATTTTTTTGTCAGGTGCACCCCTTCCTGAAGAAAATGATGTTTAACATTCCCACTGGAGAGTAAGTGAATTTATAAAAGAAAAGTAATGTGAAGAAAAAGTATGCCATTTTCAACTTTTGGAATTTTCCAAAAAGTCTTAGATATAAAGTGGAAGTTGGAGAGTTTTCCTCTCTTCTTCCAAATGGGCAACAATTATGTTTATCTGAGGATATGATCAAGTGGGCCACAGCAATTATTGAGGTACATTATACTTAAGCAATGTCTTGTATTAAACACAAGTCAAAATCTTCATGTGTATTTTGTGTCCCACCATTGTTTGACAAGCACATGAACAACAATGGTTGGAAATGTAAAAGTTCAGTTTCCAATGTAAGGGACTTTGTTATTTACCCAACCTTTGACTAATGGGAAAGAAGTACATTTACCTAAGTGTATGGTTATAAGTATTGACATCTTTTGTTCCATTAAATAAGTGTGGTATAGAATCAGTATTTGGATTTATGTACTCATAACAATTAAGATTTTTCACTGCAGTTATAAACAATTCAGTAGAAGTCTAAGCAGTTACTCACATGTATCTGACTTTCCTCAGAAGCCCTGCTCTGTATGCAGTGAGAACTGTAATCCAGTGTTCAGGAAAACCCCTCAGGAAGGAAAACCTGCCTGTTGTTTTGATTGCACCCCTTGCTCAGAGAATGAGATCGCCAATGACACAGGTACAAGCATGCCTTGCATTATACTCTCATTTTTTTTGTTTTCACACTTGCATTGCTGTGCATTATAGACAGGGATGGTGTATCACTGAGCTGCATCCATAATTTTAACAGAGAATTTTATTTCTATTTAAAATGTGGGAATTCCTAATATGACTGGTATCAATTACTACTGATAATATTGTTTCTCAGGTACTGAGACAGTTATGTTGGCTTGTTAATAATCGATTGCACATTGAATGAATACCAAGTATGTTACCTACAGATGAGTGATTTAAATAAATCTCTCAATGTTTTGTGAAGAGAGAGAATTGCTCATATGAATATGACAGATTACTAAGAAGAATAAATGGTGTGA
The DNA here is from genome assembly GCA_004027455.1 of Hydrochoerus hydrochaeris. Lineage (NCBI taxonomy): Eukaryota > Metazoa > Chordata > Mammalia > Rodentia > Hydrochaeridae > Hydrochoerus > Hydrochoerus hydrochaeris. The sequence continues at coordinate 59,613 of PVLA01005594.1, forward strand.
TCCACTACAACTTAAGTATATGTCAGGAGTACTGCAGAATTGTTTCCTATACAACATTCTCTATTTCTGTCTAGTAAAAGAAGGAGGGAAATTTGGCTCAAATAATCAAGAGACTCTTTGAGTAGGAACAGTTATCAGGAAATATTGAACTGGTACTGATGATAATTTAAACTTCTCACTAGATATGGCACAGTGTGTGAAGTGCCCAAGTCATCAGTATGCCAACAATGAGAAAAACCACTGTTTCTAAAAGTCTAGGATTTTTCTAAATTATGAAGACTCCTTGGGGATGAGTCTGGTTGGTGCAGCCCTGAGTCTCACGATTCTGACAGTTGTCATTCTTGGACTATTTGTCAAGCATGGAGACACTCCAATTGTCAAGGCAAATTATAGGGCTCTCAGCTACGTCCTGCTCATCTCCCTCACCTTCTGTTCCCTCTGCTCTTTGCTTTTCATTGACCGTCCCAACACAGCCACCTGCATCCTCCAGCAGGCCACATTTGGAGTTGTGTTCACTGTGACTGTTTCCACTGTCTTGGTCAAAACCATTACGGTGGTGCTGGCCTTTAAAGTTACTGCTTCAGGCAAAAGGCTGAGGCAGTTGCTGGTGTCAGGGGCTCTTAACTACATCATCCCCATCTGTTTCCTGATCCAACTCACTCACTGTGGAGTCTGGATGGAAACAAATCCACCATTTGTAGAAACACATGCACAGTCTGAATATGGTCACATCATCATCATGTGCAACAAGGGCTCCCTCACTGTCTTCTACTGTGTCCTGGGATACCTGGGCTGCCTGCCCCTGGTCAGGTTCACTGTGACATTCCTGGCCAGGAATCTGCCTGACACCTTCAATGAAGCCAAGTTCCTGACATTCAGCATGCTGGTGTTCTGCAGTGTGTGCGTCACCTTCCTCCCCGTGTACCACAGCAGCAAGGGGAAGGTGATGGTGGCTATGGCGGTCTTCTACATCTTGGTCTCTGGAGCAGGGCTGCTGGGCTGCATCTTTGTCCTGAATATTTTGTTAAGGCCGGAAAGGAATTCTCTGCATGAGTTCAGAGATAAAATACATTCTGTAAAAAAGAAGCTTTCTTAGATTAAAGTATATTTTTCTAATATACATGAGAGGTCCAAGGGAGAGGTGCATTTTTCCCCTCTGATAGTAGATTTTCTCAGAAGTCATAATTTCAAGGAATAACTGACTCATCCTTCTCTAATCATTTGTTAAAGTTAAGTTTTTTGGTATTAGACACATATACATAACAAGCTGTAATCTTAGACAATCTGTTCCTGTACAGGATACATCAGGATTCCTCTTTCTTCCCACTCCCATTCAACTCCTCTTCCTCTCATCATTTACAAAATCTTTGCTCTTTAACTTTCTTTTCTCTCCTTTCCTTTCCCTTCTATCTTTTCCCTCCCCCCTCCACAGTTCCTCTTGAAAATTTTACTCCTATTTCATAATATCTATCATACATTTTGTTTCTTATTTACACTTTCAGTTTCTCATATCAGAGAGACAATGCATATTCACACACTGTCAGAGCTGACTTGATGATCTGAGAGACACCTGAGAAACTCCCTGTCTCTCCTTGTAAATAATGGTAAACAAGAGGCTGCCCCTGGTAAAGAAGACATGGGGGCAATAAAGATATTCAGGATGGTAACTGAAGTCTCCTTGGCACCAGTTCTATCTACACACACCTGTGGTGATTTTCTGTGCAATCATGACTTCAAATATTCTATCCAGACTTTTGAGACTCTGAAATTCTGATCTTTATTGGAAAAGATTATATATTTTCACTTTCCATTTCAGATAGCTGCTGATATCACTCCACTGTCAGCCTGCCTGTAGGCAGATGAATAAAATCTGACTGTTCCCACAGCCTTTGTTTCCAAGTGTTGTCTCATACCCCCATTTACCTAACACATCTGTGTGTCCAATTTATTTCACATGAGAGTGTGGTCTCAAAGTGTGTACATTTGCAAAGAAATGTCCTAAGTTTATCATTCTAAGGCTCAGGTAGTACTTCATTTTAAAAATAAACAAAAAACAAAACAAAAACAATTCATAGTGTGATGGCATTGGTCTGTTTCTAAGCATTACTTAAGACAAACTCTGCCACTTTAAACTTGGTTGCATATACACCACTGTGCATGATGCTCTTATTTCTTGTGAGAAGGTACTTAAAGGGGAATCACTGGAATAAGTGGAATTGTTAGTTTTAGTTTTTTCATGAATCTCCACACTGATTTCCACAGCAAATTCACCAGTCTACACACCCACCAACCATAGAGAAGAGTAGGTTTGTCCTTGCATCCCCACCCACATTTGTTATAGGTTAATCCCTTTCTTTTATTTTAAAGAGGGAAAAACAAAACAAAAAGTACAAGAAACAAGAGACCAATAAACAACAATAACAAAAAGCCCAGAACAATAACAACATATTGTTTTGAAAGAAGGAGGTAGGAACATAATAAAGGTGGTTTTTTTGCATGGTTATCTTCAAAAGGGTTACTCAAATTATCAGATATAGACATGCAAAATTGATCCAGTTCTATGAGTATTAACAGTGTTGCTCCTAGAACTAATAGAGTTAGTAGTACAATCATGTTAGGTATCTTAAATGTAAACATACAAATTCATATCTTTTTTCTTTTCCCTTCCTTCTTTTCTCCTTTTCCGTGAGTTGTTTTCTGCCTTTGAGCACTTTTTTACCCTTTCACAATATCTTTTGAAGGTTTTGGATTATACTTACTTGTTCAGTTTCTTACACAAGGGAGACAATACATCCCTTCCATGAATTTTTCATAGATTTCTGCTATCTGATATTTGATTTCTTCTCCATTTGTGACCTCTTTATCTGCCTTTGGAGGGTTGAATGTGGATATCAGAGATATTCTATCTCCTGTCCTCCCATTCACCTTTGTGCATCTGTATGCATAAATATGGAGAAACATAAACATATAAATATGTAATATATTTTTTCATGTTACATATGGCTGAATCTTATTTCTCCATCAATTTTGAAGGACAGTTTTTCAGGGTACATCAATCTGGGTTAGAAGCTGTTTTCCTTTAGAACCTGAAATCCCTCATTCCATGATCTTCTTGAAATTATTGTTTATGTTGAGAAGTCTGCTGTGATTTCTATGGGCTTTCCTTTATAGGTAATCTCTTTCTTTTCTCTGATGGCTTTTAAAATTCTGTTTTTATATTGAATTTATGTGATCTTGATTATTATATCTCTGAGTGTAGATCTGTTTTGGTTGTAGGAGGTTGGAAGTCTGTATGCCTCATATATCTGAATATCATTTTCTTTTCCCATGCTTGGGAAGTTTTCCTTAATTATTTCTGTGACTAGCCTTTGTAATTCTCCTGTTTTTATTCCTGCTTCTTCATTCACATTTATTAGCCTTAAATTATAGTTTCTCTTATCATTTTCTAGCCTTTGTAATATTACTTCCCATTGCCTTGTTATTTTTAAGAGATCTTTCCTTTCATGTCACACATTGCAAACTTGTCTTCAAGTTTTCATAGTCTATCCTTAGTTTCTTTTAAGGAGTTGTGCCAGCTGTCAATGGAGTTTTTAATTTCCTGGTAGTCTCTTTGAATCTGCTTCATTTATTGTATATTTTCTTTATATTCTTTATCAAACTTTTCTCTCCATTTTTGTGTTCCTTCCTTCTTCCATCTGCATCTTCCTGAGAGATGCTTAGCATTTCTTTTTTGATCTACTTATATCTTGCTTTACCTGATTTAATGTTTCAGTTTTGAGCTTGTCTACAAGGTCCTGAAGATATCTCTTAAGGTCCATTAAGAAGCCATGTCTGATGTTCCATGTTTGCTGCCCTCTGTCTCTTTTGTTTTTCCCTCTCCTGGATTAGTGTTCTCAGGGTTTTGGGTTGGGGGCTTTTTCTTATTTCTCTTTCTTGTCAAGGTTTTTGATTCTTCCATAAAGGTGTATAGTGAAGGTCTCAGCCCCTTTTCTTGTTGGTTATGGTTCTTCTGAAGCATGTGGTGAGGGATTTCTGCCCTTTTCTGTTTGCTCTTGTCACTAAGCTGTAAGCAGGGGCTGCATATGCTGTCCCCTCCCCATCAGGCCAGTCAAACTTCAGGGACCTTTACCAGGTTAGTGTGTGCTAGGCGTAGGAAATTGGTTTGGGATGGCTTTTTGGGTCCCAGCCAGGGATGTGGCCCAGGCCAAGCAAATCCCATGAATCTGCTCTGGGGAGGGAGCAACCAACTGAACTCACTGTTGTTCCTAGTTCAGGCTTCTCCTGCCCAATTCCAACATGTCACCCATTTGGTTGTGCCCTTCCTGTGGGGGGGTCTTATTCCCAGCACTGACCATGGATTAATGAAGGTCCCTTCACAAGCTCCATTTCTTTCTTAGCTCAGCACTGCTGCTCTTGTACAGCATTCTTTTGACCTTGATTTCAGTTGTGCTGACCCTAAGAAGCTGTGATCAGGGTCTCTGGTCACAACTGTGCTCCTGGGACTCTCCAAGAAGTGCAAGGGAGCTTGATAGATCCTCTGCCCTGTTCACTGAACATAGGAGTTTGATTAAGCAGTCATTTGACTTCATCAAGTTACTAACAAAAAGCAAAGATTGATTTTGCTATATTGAGTGCTGTATGTGTTTGCCCAATTTTCAGAGAGTGGCTACTTGAATGGTTTTAACAGCTAAAAATGTTGTCCAGTTTTGTGCTTTGCACTGGTATTATCTGTGGGTACCTGCCTCAGATTCTTCCCTGTTTGTTTCCTGTCTCTGGTCCCATGTCTGATACCCTGTGTGCTGAGGACTGGGGAAAAGGCTGGCTGGTCACCTCTCTTTGTCTCACTTTCTTTTCCTGAAGTGCCCCTGATGCTTAGTGTTTATCATGACTTTTGCAAACATTGCCTTGCTTAAAAAGAAATTTTATTATCATATCTGGTATGGTTAACTAGATTTCTCTTACAGTGGATATATATATATATATATATATATATATATATATATATATATATATTCATTCTTGGTTTCACAGAAAATAGATCATCCTAAGAAATGTATGGGTCCCAATTGATGGTAACTGGGCAAAGTGGATTTCAGCCAACATGGTAAAACAGAGTTTACATTTCACTACAGGATTGGCTCAGCCTGAATGGGAATATTATTTCAGTCACTGAAAGTAGTACACAGCTTCCATGAATTGATGACAGTACAAAAATCTGACTCACTTCTGCAGTTGGAAGGCCTGGGACATTTGGCCAGAAGCAGACTAGCCTTCTCCCTTCCTCTTCTTGTTCCTCCTTGCACCCCAATGAACTGTGATAGTTTGCTGCAGTGTCCTCCCTGGCTATCATGTCCCATCCCTCTATTGCAACATAAGCACAGTCAGACAGTATGGTGTCTTTTCCTCACTGATTTATATATATATAATGTGTATAAAACAAAAACTTGCTATACAGATTCATAATTTACATTAACAAGGGATTACTGAACAAGAGTACATGGAAAAATTCATAAAGCTCTGCATAGGAGGAATAACAATTTCAACCATGAGTTAACATATAAATTTAACACTTTGCAATCATAAGGAGTATTTCTTATAACAGGTAACAGACAGTTTCATGAATGCTAAAAGACTAATGTGAGAGAAATTCTTAAATGCTTTACTGAATTAGGGAATATGGATCTATAAATAAAAGTACTAAAACTGCTAACAGTGTTGAAAAATTCTGTTTTGAGCTAGGTGTGGTGGCTCACACCTGTAATCCCAGCACTCAGTAGGCTGAGGCAAGAGGATCATCGCAAGTCTGAGACCAGCCTGGGCTACAAAGTGAGCTCAAGTTCAGCCTGAACTGCATAGAGAGACCCTGTCTCAAAAAAGATAAGAAAAAAAAGACAAATTCTGTTTTGGAAAACAAAAAAAGGGACAATAAAATTGAGCACAAATGATAAGATTGGTTGTAAAATTAATGGAACTAAAGTGTAGAAAGCATTTGAGTTGAAAAATGTAACAGTTCCTGACTATTAAAGAAGTAATACTCCTTTAATTTATTATAATAAATCCCAAACTGTATCAAATATTGGACAGGAAAATAGTACAATTACCTCAGACACTAAATATATTTTAATAAAAGAATATATTTTGAATTTAAGAAGGATTTTTTTCTTCTAGACTCTGTTTTACATTTGAACCCAGGAAGACTCTAGGAAAACCAACAATGACTGCAGTAATGTCTCTCTTTCTCTTCAAAATAGCTGTCCGTAATTTTATGTATGTTGAAATTAAACAATACAAAGCAGACTAAAACCACTCTGAACAAAGAATAAAAGCATGGCTTGATTTCACAGCATGAGGATACAGAATTGGCAATGGATACCATAGTGTCTCTTTTTCAGTCTGGGTTGGAAGCCATTTTCCTTTAGGATCTGAAATACTTCACTCCATGCTCTTATTGACTTCATTGTCTGTGTTGAGAAATCTGCTGTGATTCTGATAGGCTTTCCTTTATAGGTGATCTGTCTCTTCTCTCTAACAGCTTTTAATATTCTGTTCTTATGTTGGATTTCTGGGATGTTGATTATTATGTGTCTGGGTATAGTTTTACTTTGGTTATGACTATTTGGAGTTCTATATGCTTCACTGATCTGCATGTCAGTTTCCATACTCATGTTTGGTAAATTTTCAGCTATTACTTCTGTAAATAGCCTCTTGATATCATTTGTGTTGTCCCTTTCTTTTTCATTTATCCCTATCAATTTTATGTTGTTTTTCTTTGCATCATCTTGCAGCTGTTGAATTATTATTTCCTGATTTATTGTTATTTTTCAAATTTCTTTCCTTTCCTGTTCACTAGCTGCAATCTTGTCTTGGAGGTCTGAAATTCTGCCTTCACTTTCGTTGAGGTGGTTTTGTCAATGTTCAATGGAATTTTTGATTTCCTGTATTTCTGTTTGAATCTGCTTCATGCATTCTGTTTTTTTCTTATACTGTTCATTCAAGGTTTCCATGTTTTTGCACTATTCCTCTAATTTTTAACTATGTCTTCTTTAGATGTGCTCAGCATTTCTTTCATTATATTTATCATTTCTTCTTTTATCTGGGAGATTATTTCTTACTTGAGTTTTTATAGCTTCCCAGAGTTGTTTCCTTACTTCAGTTGTTATCATTTCAGGCATTTCAGGCATATGGCTTACATTTCCTTCTATGTACATGGTTCCTAGGCTTGCTTGGGATGGGCTGGAGGTTTAAGATTGCATTTGGGTCTTTTATTTCCGAGTTTCGAGTGATGTTCCAGAACTTCCTCCATGCATGCTGGAAATTACCTTGCATTTCTTCAGCTCCTGGAACTGAATGGAGGTCACTGGGTGTGGCTCAGTCAGGCCTGTGGGGACCTCCCATGTGTCCTCTCGTGATTTAGGAGGCTGTGCAGGGTCTTACCCACTGTCAGCAATGGTCTAAAGCTTCCCTTGCACATGCTTGAAATCACCATATGCACCTTCAGCTCTTGGGACTCAATGGAGGTCACTGCATGTGGCCCAGTCAGGCCCACAGGACCTCCCATGCATCCTCCATTGATTTAGGATGCTGAGCAGGGGCTCAACCACTAGGAGCCATGGTCCAAAGCCCTCCCCAAGCATGCTAGAAATCACCTCATGTTCCTCCAGCTCCCAGGAGTGAATGGAGGTTTCTGGGCAGGGCCTAGTCAGGCCCATGGGGTCTCCCATGAATCCTCTGGTAATTTAGGGTGCTGGGTGGGGTCTTACCCACTGGCAGCTATGGTCCAAGGCTTTCCCTTCATGAACTAGAAAACACCCCACTTGCCTTTGGCTCCCTGGACTGAATGGAGATTGCTGGGCATGGCCCATTCAGGCCGCTAAGACCTCCTGTGTGTCCTCCAGTGATTTAGGATAATGGGCAGGGTCTTAATCACTAGCAGCAATTATCCAAGGCTTACCCTGAATGCACTGGAAATCACCTCACATGATTTCAGCTCCCAGGACACAGATTTCAAAGAAAGACAACAGGAGATAATATGTTATTTACATAAATGAGTGTGATTTATTTCATTTATAAGTATGGTCTCAAGTTGCATCCTTTACTTATAAATATCTCAATGTGATCATTCACTATATCTGAGTAGTACTCCATTGTATAAAAATACAACATCTTTTTATCCATTCCTCAGTTGATGGACATTTAGGTTTTTTCCAAGGTCTGGTTAGTACAAATTGTTCTGCTATAAACATGGGTGCACATATATCACTGTGGTAAGATATTTTCACTTCTTCTGGGAATATGCCCAGAAGTGGAATATCTGGGTCAAATGGGACTTCCAATACCAGCTTTTTGAGAAGCCTTCAGTCTAATCTCCACAGTGGTTGCACCAGTCTACACTCCTACCAAAAGTGCAGAAGAGTTCATTTATCCCTACAGCCTCTCTTGAATTTGTTGTTGGTAGTTTTGTTGATCCTGAACATTCTTTCTGCAGTGAGATGGAATCTCAGTGTGGTTTTAATTTGCATTTCTCTAACGACCAATGATGATGAACATTTTTTCATGTATTGATTTGGCATTCATATTTCTTCATCTGAGAACTTTGTGTTCATCTCAGATGTCAATTTTTGGATTGGGTCTTTGAATTTCAGGGGTCTGATTTTTTAAAATTCTTTATATGTTCAAGACAGAAGTCCTTTGTCTGAGGGACAGCTGAATAAGACTTTTTACCAATTTATGGGTTTTCTTTTCACTATGTTGGAGATTTCTTTCAAGATGCAAAAACTCTTTAATAAGATGTGATTCCAGTTATTGATTCTGGGAAGTATTTCCCATGTGACTTGGCTTCTGTTCATGAATTCTGTATCTACCCCTATGTCTACTAGATGTCTACTGCTTTGTCTTCCATCACATTTGGTGTTTCTGTTTTAATATTCATATCTTTGATCCATTTTGACTTTAGTTTACTACATGGTGATAGGCATGGGTCTAGTTTTAGTTATCAGCATATAGAAAGCCAATTTTAAGCACCATTTATTAAACACACTATCTTTCTTCCAGTGGACATATTTGGCCTCTTTATCAAAGATCCTGGCAGCTGGGTGCATGCCCAGCCCCCTTAGGACACTGGACTAGGCTCCAGAGCTTCTGTGGGCTTGACTGGTCTGCACACAGCAACCTTCATTCAAACAGGGGAGCCAGACCCGCTGAAAGGGGAGCCAAACCCATGCAGCACCATGAGGTGAGTTGCAGCTTGCCAAAGCAGGCACAGAAAAGATTGGGACCAATGATTCCGGTGGCTGGGTGCTCACCCAGCCCCCTTAGGACACTGGAATAAGCTCCAGAAGTTCCACAAGATTGAGTGGACCATGCCCAGCGACCTTCATTCAACCAGAGCAGCCAGACTCACTGAAAGGGCAGCCAAGACCATACGACCACTGAGAGGTTTGTACCTCACCAGTGTAGGTACAGAAACATTTGGGACCATGGATCTCGGTGCCCACTCAGCCCCCTTAGGACACTGGACTACGCTCCAGAGGTTCAAAAGCTTGAGTGACCATGCCCAGTGGCCTTCATTCAACTAGGGGAGCCAGTCCTGCAAAAAGAGGAGCCAGGACCATGCTTCCACAGCAAGGTGAGTTGCAGCTCACCAGGGCAGGTCTGAGAAAAGTTTGGGACCTTCAATCCCAGTTGCTGGGTGTTGCTCCAGCTCCCTTAGGATGCTGGACTGGGCTTCAGAGGTTCCACAGGCTTGGGTGGACCATGCCCAGTGACCTTTTTTCATCTGGGGAAGTCAGGCCCACCATGTGAGGGGAGACCAAGGCCATGTGAATCCCAGTGGCAGAGGGCACAGGGATGACTTCTGGCCCATACAGGGAAAGCTTTGAAATATTGCTGGAAACATGGAAATATAGGAAAATGACAAAACAAAAGACCAAAATGCAATCTCAAATCTCCAGCCCATCCCAAGAAACTCTAGGAGCCATGTACATAGAAGAAATTACTAGTCATATGCCTGAAATGCCTGAAATGATATGAACTGAAATAAAGAAACATGTACAGGAAGCTATGAGAGAACACAAATCAGAAATAATCTCCCAGGTAAAAGAAGAAATGATAAAAATAGTGAAAGAAATACTGAATGCATCCAACAAAGACACAGATAAACAATTAGAGGAACAAAGCAAACTGATAGAATCCCTGAATGAAGAGTTTAAGAGACAAACAGAATGCATTAAGCAGATTCAAAGACATATACAGGAAATCAAAAACTCTAATAAAAGTTGCAAAAACTGCCTCAATGAAAGTGAAGACAGAATCTTAGTCCTCAGAGATAAGATTGTAGCTAGTGAACAGGAAAGGAAAGATCTAAAAATCACAAGGAATCAGGGAATAACAATTCAACAGCTGCAAGATATTGCAAAGAAAAACAACATAAGATTAATAGGGATAAATGAAAACAAAGGGGACAACACAAATGATATCAAGAGGCTATTTACAGAAGTAATAGCTGAAACCTTCCCAAACAGGAGTATGGAAACTGACATACAGATTAGTGAAGCATATAGAACCCCATATAGCCATAACCAAAACAAAACTACACCCAGACATATAACAATCACCATCCCAGTAATCGAACATAAGGACAGAATATTAAAAGCTGTTAGAGAGAAAAGACAGAACACTTATAAAGCAAAACCTACCAGATTCACAGCAGACTTCTCAATACAAACAATGAAGTCAAGAAGAGCATGGAGTGAAGTGTTTCAACTCCTAAAGGAAAACGACTTCCAAACCAGACTGATGTACCCTGCAAAACTGTCCTTCAAAATGTATGGAGAAATAAGACACTCCCATGACAAAGAACAGCTGAAAAACTTCATGGTCACCAGATGAAACTTACAAAGAATACTGAAAGAAATTCTAGATACACGTAGGCAAAAACCACTGAGCAAGACAGACAATTAAACAGAAAGGAAAGTTAAGATACAACACCAGAAAGATATAATATGTCAATAACCCAATATATGACAGTTATAACCATTAATGTAAATAGTCTCAATTCATCAATTAAAAGAAACAGACTGGCAGAATGGATCAAGAAACAATGTTGAACCATATGCTGTCTGAAAGAAACCCATCTAACCAAAAGGAAATGCATAGACTGAAAGTCAAAGGATGGAAAACAATATTCCATGTAGCAGGTACTCAAGAAAAAGTGGGGGTATTTATACTGTTTGCAGACCATGTGAACTTCAAACAAAGAATGGTCCAAAGACATAAAGAAGGTCACTACATAATGGTTAGGGGAAAACTGCAAAATGAAGAGATAACAATCTTAAATATATATGCACCAAATTCAAGAGCACCCAACTACACAAAGCAAGTATTAACAGAAATGAAAAATCCAATAGGCAATAACACAAATATAACAGGAGACCTTAACACACCACTGACACAAAGGGATAGATCAACTAGACAGAAAATCAGCAAAGAAATAACAGAACTGAATCACACCTGTGAACAAATGGATTTGATATTCGTATACAGAGTGTTCCATCCAACATCAGAATATACATTCTTCCAGCAGTACATGAGACATTCTCTAAAATAGACCATATACTATCCCACAGAATATATTTAGGTAAATGCAAAAGAATTGAAATTATTCCATGCATGTTATCAGATTAATGATAAAAGAAATTGCAAAACCCCACAAACACATGGAAATTGAATAATACCTTCTTGAGCAATCAGTGGATCACAGGGGAAATTAAAGAAGAAACTAAACAATATCTACAAGCAAACAAAAATACAAATACAACTTACTGGGACCTGTGTGATGCAATGAAAGCTGTCCTCAGAGGAAAATTTATTCCATTGAGTTCCCGCATTAGGAAAACTGAATGAACACAAATAAACATCTGATATTACACCTCAAATATCCAGACAAAGGAGATCAAGCCAAGCCCAAAGCCAAAAGAAGGGAGGAAATTATAAAGATCAGAGCAGAAATTAATGCAATAGAGACTAATAAAACAATACAAAGAATCAATGAATCAAAGAGTTGGTTCTTTGAAAGAATATATAAAATTGATAAGCCCCTGGCCAACCTAATTTTAAAAAGGAAAGAAAAGACTCAAGCTGACAAAACACAGAATGAAACAGGTGAAAATAATACTGACCCTGTGGAAATACAGAATATTATCAACAACTATTTCAAAAACCTCAACTCTCATAGGTTTGATAACACAGAAGAAATGGACAGATTCCTAGAAACATAGGAACCACCAAAGCTGGTTCAAGAAGATGTAAAACTGCTGAATAACCCAATTTCTATTAATGAAATTGAAAATGTGATCAAGTCCCAACCAACAAAGAAGAGCCCAGACCCAGATGGATTCACTGTGGAATTCTATAAGAAATACAAAGAAGACTTAATGCTGACACTCCTCAAACTCTTCAATGAAATTGAAAGGTAAACAATTCTCCCTAAGTCATTCCTGGAAGCAAATATCACTCTAGTACCAAAACCTGAGAAAGACCCCACTAAAAAAGAGAACTACAGGCCAATCTCCCTAATGAACATAGATGCAAAAATTCTCAATAAAATATTGGCAAACAGGATACAGAAAATCATGAAGAAGATTACACACTATGACCAAGTGGGATTCATCCGAGGCATGCAGGGATGGTTCAACATATGTATATCAATAAATGTTATCCACCATATCAATGGAGCCAAAAGTAAGAATCATGCGATCATTTATATAGATGCAGAAAAAGATTTCGATAAGATGCAACACCCATTCATGATAAGAACCTTACAGATGATTGGAATAGATGGTCTTTACCTCAATATGATAAAGGCCATCTATGAAAAAACCAACAGCCAGTGTCATATTAAATGGCCAATAACTGATAGCCTTTACCTTGAAATCAGGCACATGACATGATGTCCCTTATCACTGCTCTTATTCAACATATTATTGGAAATATTAGCCAGAGCAATTAGACAAGAGAGAGAAATAAAAGGAGCAAAGATAGGAAAAGAAGTTAAATTATCATTATTTGAAGATGACATCATACTCTACATAGAAGACACCCAAATCTCCATCAAAAGACTCCTAGATATAATAAATAAATTAAGCATTGTAGCTGGAAACAAAGTCAATACTCAAAAATCAATAGCATTCTTATACACTAATTACAAAATCACCAAAAGAGAAATAAGAGAAGCCACACCCTTCATGGTAGCATCTAAAAAAATGAGGTACTTAAGAGTTAATCTAACAAAAGGCATGAAAGAGTTGTACAGGGAAAATTAGAATACCCTGAAAAAAAAATCGAAGAGGACCTCAGTAAATAGAAAGACATCCCTTGTTCATGGATAGGAAAAATAAGAATTGTGAAAATGCCTATTTTCCCAAAATTGTTACAAAGGTTCAATGAAATCCCAATAAAAATACCACTAAATTGTTTCATAGATCTAGAGAAGTCACACCTAAAAGTCATCTGGAACCAGAAGAGATGTAGAATAGCAAAAGCAATTCTAAGCAGCAAAGCCAAGGCAGGGGGCATCATAATCTCTGACTTGAAGTTATACTACAAAGCTACCATAATAAAGTCAACATGGTATTTGAATAAAAACAGACCCGAAGATCAATGGAATAGACTAGAAGAAACAACTAGTATCACACTCAGCCACCTTATCTCTGATAAAGGGGCCAAGCATGTTCACAGGAAGGACAATAGTCTCTTTAATAAATTGTGCTGGAAAAACTGGCTTTCCATATGCAGAAAACTAAAATTAGACCCATGTCTATTATCGTATACTAAACTAAAATCTAAATGGATCAAAGATCTAAATATTAAAACTGAAATACTAAATTTGTTGCAAGTCAAAGTAGGTAAAAATCTTGAAGACATAGGGGTTGGTAGAGAACTCATGAACAAGAACCAAACTGCATGGGAAATATTTCCCAGAATCAATAACTGGGATCACTTCTTATTAAAGAGTTTCTACATGTCCAAAGAAATCTCCAGCAGAGTGAAAAGAAAACCCACAAACTGGGAAAAATCTTAATGAACTGTCACTCAGACAAAGGACTTCTGTCTAGAACTTATAAAGAATTAAAAAAAGTCAGACCCCCTAAATTCAAAGACCCAATTCAAAAATGGGCATCCGAGTTGAACACACGGTTCTCAGATGAAGAAATACAAATGGCAAATAAATACATAAAAAAATGTTCATAATCATTGGTTATTACAGAAATGCAAATTAAAACTGCACTGAGATATCATCTCACTCCAGAAAGAATGGTCAATATCAACAAAAGTACCAAAAACAAATGCTGGAAAGGCTGTGGGGAAAAAGAAACATTTCTGCACAGTTGGTGGGAGTGTATACTGGTGCAACCACTGTGGTGGTAAGTCTGGAGATTCCTCAAAAACCTGGGATTGGAGGTCCTATTTGACCCAGCTATTCTACTCTTAGGCATATTCCCAGAAGAACTGAAAACATCTTACCACAGTGATATATGTGCACCCATGTTTATAGTGGCACTATTTGTAATAGCCAGATCTTGGAAACAATCTAAGTGCCCATCAACTGAGGAATGGATAAAAAAAAGTTGTACTTTCATACAATGGAGTACTACTCAGCTAGAAAGAATGATCACATCGAGATATTTATAAATAAATGGATGCAGCTTGAATCCATAATCATAAGTGAAATAAAGCAAACTCACATGGATAAATACTGTATAGTCTCTCTAGTGTATGAAATGGTAAGAGTACAGAAGATTTTATGGTAATCATGTTCACCATTATATTGCAATGAAGTCTTATGTTTTCATTCATTGGTTGGAATGGTTTTATTCTGTTTTGTTTGATCTTAATATATGTGATCATATGAATAGTTACTTTGAAGAAAAGACAATATGGCAGCCATTGTTGATTTGATATCATCTTGCTCTGAAGTCCTACCATGCTCTTGTTTTTCTATTACCATTACTTCTATCACTGTGTCTTATTGGATTTTAATATGTATGATAGTAGAAACAAATTTTTATGGAAAATGAGATAATATAGTAGCCATTGTTCATCTTCAGTTATTTAGCTCAGAATGCTTTGAAATACTTTCATTCTTTTGAGTAGTTTTATTTTATTTTGATATGTTTGACATTATTGTGTGTAAAGCTAAGCTCAACTATTTCAAAGAAAGGGACATTATGATAGCTACTCTTAATATCCAGTTGTCTTTTTGTGAAGTGCTGTGTTGCTTACATTGTTCTGTTCTGATCTGCTTAGATATGTCCTCTCTTTTATTCTCCTTAAAATAAAAAAATTAAAAATATTTGTGATAAGATATTAAAAAATATGAGGAAATCAAAGATAAAAAACAAAGAAAGTGTCTGAGTGCATTTGCAGTTTTAGTTGTATCTTCTAATTTATTCCATTGATGTTCAGGTCTGTTTTTATTCCAGTACCATGCTGATTTTATTACAGTAGCTTTGAAGTATAACTTCAAGTCAGCGATTGTGATGCCTCCTGCCTTCCCTTTGTTGCTCAGATTTGTCTTTGCTATTCTAGGTATCTTCTGGTTCCAGATGAATTTTAGGAATGGCTTCTCTAGATCTGTGAGGTATGCTAGTGGTATTCTGATTGGGATTGCATTAAATCTGTTTTATAACTTTGGGAGAATGGCCAGGTTCTTCCTATCCATGAACAAGAAATGTCTTTCCATTTTCTGAGGTTCTCTTCAATTTCTTTTTGCAGAGTATTATAATTTTCCCTGAATAGATCTTTGACTTCTTTTGTTAGATTGATTTCTGAGTATTTCATTTTTTTGGATGCTATTGCCAAATGTGTGGCTTCTCTTATTTCTATCTCAGTGTGGTTTTTTTTGTTTACACATAGGAATACTATTGATTTTTGAGTATTGACTTTGAATCCAGCTATATTATTGAACTTGTTTGTTATACCTAGGAGTCTATCAGTGGAGTATTGGGATTCTTCCATGTAGCATATCATGTCATCTGCAAATAATGATAATTTAACTTCTTCTTTTCCTATCCTTAATACTTTTATTTCTCTTTCTTGTCTAACTGCTCTGGCTAGTGTTTCCAGCACTGCATTGAATAGGAGTGGTGATAATGGACACCCTTGTCCTGTTCCTGATTTTAGGGTAAGGGCTTTTAGGTTTTCTCCTTTTAATATGAGATTGACTCTTGGTTTGTCATACATGGCTGTTACTATATAGAGCTCAAGACCATCTATTCCAAATTTCTCTAAATTTCTTATCACGAGTAAGTGCTGGACCTTATCTAAAACTTTTTCTGCATCTATAGAAATGATCATGTGGCTTTTATTTTTGGCTTTATTGATATGGTGGATTACATTTATTGATTTGTGTTTGCTGGACCATCCCTGCATGCCTGGGATGAATCCCACTTGGTTATGGTGTATAATGTACTTGATGATTTGCTGTATTCTATTTGCCAAAATTTTATTAAGAATTTTTGCATCTATGTTCATTAGGGAGATTTTTTTTTTTGGCTGGGTCTTTCTCTGGTTTTGGTAGTATGGTAATACTTGTTTCCAGGAATGAGTTAGGGAGAATTGCTTCACTTTCAATGTCATTGAGGAGTTTGAGGAGCATTGGCATTAAGACTTGTTTGACTTTCTTGTAGAATTCCACAGTGAATCCATCTGGACCTGGTCTTTCCTTTGTTGATAAGGATTTAATTACATTTTCAATTTTATTAACTGAAATCGGGTTATTCAGCAGTTTTACATCTTCTTGGCCCAGCTTTGGTAATTCATATGTTTCTAGGAACCTGTCCATTTCTTTTGTGTCATCAAGCCTATAAGAGTATAGGTTTTTGAAATAGGCATTGATGATCTTCTATATTTCCACAGGGTTTGTAGTGATTTCACGCTTTTCATTCCTTATTGCATGAATTTGAGTTTTTTCTTTCATTTTTTAAAACTAAGTTGGCTAGGGGCTTATCAATTTTATTTCTTCTTTCAAAGAACCAACTCTTTGATTCCTGGATTCTTTGTATTGTTGTCTTAGTCTCTGTTGCATTGATATCTGCTCAGATCATTATAATTTCCTCCCTTCTTTTGGGTTTGGGCTTGACTTGCTCTTCTTTTTCTGGATGTTTGAGGTGTAATATCAGGTCGTTTACTTGTGTTCATTCTGATGTGTGAATTAACCACAATAAATTGTCCTCTGAGGACTGCTTTCATTGCATCCCACCGGTTCCAGTAAGTTATATTTGTATTTTTGGTTTCTTGTAGATATTGTTTAATTTCTTCTTTAATTTCCTCTGTGACCCACTGATTGCTCAGGGGTGTATTATTCAATTTCCATGTGTTTGTGGTGTTTTTCAGTTCCTTTTGTCATTAGTTTCTAGTTCCATGGTGCTGTGATCTGATAGCATGCATGGGATAATTTCAATTCTTTTGCATTTACTTAAGCATGTTCTGTGGGCTAGTACATGGTCTATTTTATAACATGTCTTATGTGCTGCTGAGAAGAATGTATCTTCTAATGTTGTTGGGTGGGAATACTTTGGATACATTCACCAAGTCCATTTGTTCACAAGTAGGATTCAGTTCTGTTATTTCTTTGCTGATTTTCTGTCTAGTTGATCTATCCCTTTGTGTCAGTGGTGTGTTAAGGTCTCCTGTTATAATTGTGTTATTGCTTATTTGATTTCTCATTTCTTTTAATATTTGTTTTGTATATCTGGGTGCTCCTGAATTTGGTGCACATATATTTAATACTGTTATCTCTTCCTTGTAAAGTTTTCCCCTAACTAATATGTAGTGACCTTCTTTATCTCTTTTGATCCTTCTTGGTTTGAAGTTCACATTGTCTGCAAACAGAATAGCTACTCCTGTTTTTTTTGGGGGGGGGGTTCTGTTGCATGAATTATTTTTTTCCACCCTTTGACTTTCAGGGTTAGATAGCTTTCCTGTATGCAGAATATGGTTGGCTGTTGTTTGTTATTCCATTCTGCCAGTCTGTTTCTTTTAATTGGTGAATTGAGGCCATTTACATTAATGGTAATAATTTGTATATATTAGTTTATTTTAACATGTTATCTTTCTGCTGTTAATTCTTTACATTTCCCCTGTTTCATTGTTTGCCTTGCTTAGTGGGTTTTTTTCTATGTCTATCTAGAATGTCAGTATTCTGTGCAGGGTTGGTTTGGTGGTTATGAAGTTCTCCAGCTGTTCTTTGTCATGGAATTGTCTTATTTCCTCATCCATTTTAAAGGACAGATTTGCAGGGTACATCAATTTTGGTTGTAGGTCATTTTCCTTTAGGATCTGAAATACTTTGCTCCATGATCTTTGTGACTTGTTTGTTTTGAGAAGTCTGCTGTGATTATGGTAGGCTTTCCTGTTTAGGTGATCTGTCTCCTCTCTAATGGCTTTTAATCATCTGTTTTAGTTTGATTTCTGGGGTGTTTATTATTATATGTCTGGGTGTAGTTCTATTTTGTTTATGGCTATTTGGAGTTCTATATGCTTCACTTATCTGTATTCCACTTTGCATTCTCATGTTTGGGACATTTTCAGCTATTGCTTCTGTAAATAGCTCGTGATATCATTTGCGTTGTCACCTTCTTTTTCATTTATACCTATCAAATTTATGTTGTTTTTCTTTGCATCATCTTCCAGCTTTTGAATTGTTATTTCCTAATTTATTATTATTTTTAAAAGATATTTCCTTTCCTGTTCACTAGTTGAAATCTTGTCTTTGAGGTCTAAACTCTATCTTCACTTTCCTTGAGGCAGTTTTGCCAACTTTCAATGGAATTTTTGATTTCCTGTATATCTCTTTTTTTTTGAGTGGTCTTTTTACTTTATTGACAGTGTCCTTTGGAGAACAAAAATTCGATTTTTTTAAAATTTAAAGAGAAACAAAAGCATGTAAAGGGTAGTGATAATACAGAATTTCAAAAAAAAAAGATAATAAGAAATCACTAGTTGATATCTGTTTCATGCAGTCTGTTTGTTTCTTATACTGTTCATTCAAGGTTTCCATCTTTTTGCATTGTTCCTCTAAGTTTTTAACTATGTATTCTTTAGATATGTTTTTTCATTACATTTATCATTTCTTCTTTTACCTGGGAGACTATCTCTGATCTGAGTTCTTTTATAGCTTCCCAGAGTTGTATTTACCTCATTTTGTATCATTTCAAGAGCTTCCAGTGTATGGCTTACTTTTCTTCTGTGTCCTTGTCTCTTAGGCTTGCTTGGGATGGGATGGAGGCTTTAGATTACATTTTGATCTTTCATTTCATCATTTTCCTATATATCCAGGCTCAGAGCAATCCACCAAAGCTTCCCCATGGGTTCAAAATCACTTCATTCACTTTCAGTCTGTGAGGTAGAATGCATGCATCTGTGGGCTGCTGTGTCACTGGGCATAGCCCAGATTGGCCCTCAAGACCTCCAGTGCATCCTCAGGTGATTTGAGATGCTGGGTTTGGCCCTACTGGCTCAGAGTGATGTTCCCAAGCTTCCCCATGCACTGGAAATCACCTCTCACACGTTTGGCTCACAAAGCAGCATGCAAGCCTCTCTGGGCTGCTTGGGCATTGTTAGGCATGGCCGAGATGGGTGTGCAGGTATCTCCAGTGCATCCTCAGGTGATTTGGGCTGCTGGTCCTGGCCTTATTGGCTCAGAGCGATGTTCCAAAGCTTCCCTGTGTACTGGAAATCATCTCACACAATTTCGGCTTGTGAGGTGAATGCAGGCAGCAGCTGGCCACCTGGGTATCACTGGGTGTGGTGGTGTTTGTGCTTTTATTTTGGTTTATTTGTTTTGGATTGCTTTGTCTTTTTGAGACCATCTTGTCATGTTCTCTGGGCTGACTTCGTAGTATCTGTGATCCTGCCTAAACTCACAGAATAAGTGAGACTGTGCAAAGTATTGGAGATTGGACCCTGCACCTTTACACTGAGCTACATTCTTGCCCCTTTTTTATTTTGAGACATGGTCTGGAAAGTTGCCAAGCTGCAAAAGAGAGAGGAAGGAAGTTGAAAGTTGTGGAGGCTGAGCTCAAACTCTAGATCTTCCTTTATAAACCTCCCAAAGTGCTGTGGTTACAAGTGTTCACCACTGAGCTCTGATCTCTAGTTATAGGTTATATCCATGTATTGCTGAACTTTGATCTCAGTACCGCTTTTGAAGTATCCCACATATTTTGGTATGTTCTGGCTTCTGTGTGCTTGAGATCAAACACAGGGATGCTAAACATTGAATTATATACATGGAATTTGTATGGTTCTGAGTATATTTACTTAAATGGAATAAAAAAAACAGTAAAATGGAACAAATCATTGAGAACAATATTGGATTTCAAAAATAAGACAGAAATAAATCCCCCATACTTGCTATATTGCACACTGCTAGTCTCTAAATACATGGTCAGATACAACAAGGGGAACCAGACCAGCTGAAGGGGGAGCCAAGCTGGTGGCACGTGCCATGAGGTGAGTTGCAGATCATCAGCACAGACCAGGAAGGGTTTGGGGCCCTCGATTCCAGCAGCTGGGTGCCTGCCCATTGCCCTTGAGTCTTGTACTAGGCTCCAGAGGTTCCGCAGGCGTGAGTGGACTGCGCCCAGCAACCTTTATTCAACCAGGGGATCCAGGCCCACCGAAGGGGGAGCCAAGCCAGCGCCATGCCATGAGGTGAGTAGGAGCTTACCAGGGCAAGCCCAGAAGGGTTTGGGACCCTCGATCCCAGAGGCTGGGTACTTGCCCAGCCCCCTTGGGTCATTAGACTGGGCTCCAGAGGATCCTTGGGCTTGAGTGGACTGTGCCCAGCGACCTTCATTCAACAGGGGAGCCAGGCCTGCTGAAGGGGGAGCCAAACAGTGCCAAGGCATGAGGGGAGTAGCAGCTTGCCAGGGCAGGTCCAGAAAAGTTTGGGACCATCGATCCCAGAGACTGGGTGCCTGCCAGGCCCCTTGGGTGACTGGAATAGGCTCCAGAGGTTATGCGGGCTTGAGTGGACTGCACACAGCGACCTTCATTCAACCAGGAGAGCCAGGCCCACTGTAGAGGGAGCCACGCCAGTGCTGTGCCATGAGGGAAAGCTAGGAAACATAGGAAAAAACCACTAAGCAAGACAATTAAACAGAATGGAAAGTTAATATACAACATCAGAAAGATAACATGTCAACAATAAACCAATATATGACAGTTATAACCTTTAATGTTAAATGGCCTCAATCCACCAATTAAAAGAAACAGGCTGGCAGAATGGATCAAGCAACAACATCAAACCATATGCTGTCTACAAGAAACCCATCTAAACCAAAAGGAAACTCATAGACTGAAAGTCAAAGGATGGAAAACAATACTCCATGCAACAGGAACTCAAAAAAGTGAGGGTAGCTATTCTGATTGCAGACTGTGTGAAATTCAAACCAAGAATGGTCCAAAGACATAAATAAGGTCACTACATACTAGTTAGGGGAAAACTGCAAGACGAAGAGATAACAATCTTAAATATATATGCACCAAATTCCAGAGCACCCAACTATACAAAGCAAATATTAACAGAAATGAAAAATCAAATAGGCAATAACACAATTATAACAGGGGACTTTAACACACCATTGACACAAAGGGATAGATCTACTAGACAGAAAATCAGCAAATAAATAACAGAACTGAATCACACCTGTAAACAAATGGATTTGATAGACCTAAACAGAGCGTTCCATCCAACAACATCAGGATATACATTCTTCTCACCAGTACATGGGGCATTCTCTAAAATAGACCATGTACTAACCCACAGATCATATGTAAGTAAGTGAAAATAATTGAAATTGTCTCATGCATGTTTTTCAGATCATAGCACCATGAAACTGGAAATTAATGAAAAAAGTAACTGCAAAAACCACACAAACACATGGAAATTAAATAATACACTCTTGACCAATCAGTGGGTCACAGAGGAAATTAAAGAAGAGATTAATATCTACAAGCAAACAAAAATACAAATACAAATTACTGGAACCTGTGGGATGTAATGAAAGAGGGACTCAGAGGAAAATTTAATGCACTGAGTTCCCACATTAGGAAAACAGAATGAACACAAATAAGCAACTTGATATTACACCTCAAATATCTAGAAACAGAAGAGCAAGCCAAGCCCAAAGCCAAAAGAAGGGAGGAAATTATAAAGATCAGAGCAAAAATTAATGCAATGGAGACTAAGAAAACAATTAAAAAGTCAATGAATCAAAGAGTTGGTTCTTTGAAAGAATAAATAAAATTGACAAGCCCTTGCCAACCTAATAAAAAAGCAAAGAAAAGACTCAAATTCATACAATACAGAATGAAAAAG
Organism: Hydrochoerus hydrochaeris; assembly: GCA_004027455.1. Lineage (NCBI taxonomy): Eukaryota > Metazoa > Chordata > Mammalia > Rodentia > Hydrochaeridae > Hydrochoerus > Hydrochoerus hydrochaeris. Next base: position 81,994 of record PVLA01005594.1, read on the forward strand.
GAGAAATCACTACCAACCCTGTGGAAATACAGAAGGTCATCAACAACTATTTTGAAAAGCTCTACTCTCATAGGTTCGATAACAGAGAAGAAATGGACAGATTCCTAGAAACATAGGAACCACCAAAGCTGGATCAAGAGGATGTAAAACTGCTGAATAACCCAATTTCTATTAATGAAATTGAAAATGTGATCAAGTCCCAACCAACAAAGAGCCCAGACCCAGATGGATTCACTGTGGAATTCTACAAGAAATACAAAGAAGACTTAATGCTGACACTCCTCAAACTCTTCAATGAAATTGAAAGGGAAACAATTCTCCCTAAGTCATTCCTGGAAGCAAATATCACTCTAGTACCAAAACCTGAGAAAGACCCCACTAAAAAAGAGAACTACAGGCCAATCTCCCTAATGAACATAGATGCAAAAATTCTCAATAAAATATTGGCAAACAGGATACAGAAAATCATGAAGAAGATTACACACTATGACCAAGTGGGATTCATCCGAGGCATGCAGGGATGGTTCAACATATGTAAATCAATAAATGTAATCCACCATATCAATAGAGCCAAAATCAAGAATCACATGATCATTTCTACAGATGCAGAAAAAGATTTCGATAATATACAACACCCATTCATGATAAGAACCTTTACAGATAATTGGAATAGGTGGTCTTTACCTCAATATGATAAAGGCCATCTATGACAAACCAACAGCCACTGTCATATTAAATGGCCAAAAACTGAAAGCCTTTACCTTAAAATCAGGCACAAGACAAGGATGTCCATTATCACCTCTCCTATTCAGTATAGTGCTGGAAATACTAGACAGAGCAATTAGACAAGAGAGAAATAAAAGGAATAAAGATAGAAAAGAAGAAGTTAAATTATCATTATTTTCAGATACATGATTCTCTACATAGAAGACCCCCAAACCTCCATTGAAAGTCTTGTAGATATAATAAATAAATTCAGCAAACCAGCTGGATACAAAGTCAATACTCAAAAATCAATAGCATTCTTATACACTAACAACAAAATCACCGAGAGAGAAATAAGAGAAGCCACACCCTTCACACTAGCATCCACAAAAAAAATGAAATACTCAGGAATTAATCTAATGAAAGATGTAAAAGAGTTGTACAGGGAAAATTATAATACCCTGAAAAAAGAAATTGGAAAGAACCTCAGAAAATGGAAAGACATCCCTTGTTCATGGATAGGAAGAATAAATATTGCAAAAATGGCCATTCTACCAAAATTGATATACACATTCAATGCAATCCCAATGAAAATACCACTAACATACCTCATAGATCTAGAGAAATCACTCCTAAAATTCATCTGGAACCAGAAGAGAGCGAAAATAGCAAAGGCAATTCTAAGCAGCAAAGCCAAGGCAGGAGGCATCACAGTCCCTGACTTGAAGTTATACTACAAAGCTACTGTAATAAAATCACCATGGTAGTGGAATAAAAACAGACCTGAAGATCAATGGAATAGATTATAAGATACATCTACAAACACACTCAACCACCTTATCTTTGGTAAAGGGTTCAAGCATGTTCACTGGATGAACGACAGTCTCTTTAATAAATGGTGCTGGAAAAATTGGCTATCCATTTGCCAAAAACTAAAATTAGACCCATTCCTATCACCATGTACTAAACTGAAATCCAAATGGATTAAAGATCTAAATATTAGAACAGAAACACTAAATCAGTTGCAAGACAAATAGGTAAAAATCTTGAAGACATAGAGGTAGGTAGAGAATTCATGAACAAGAACCAAAGTGCACGGGAAATACTTCCCAGAATCAATAACTGGGTTCATATCCCATTAAAGAGATTCTGCATGCCCAAAGAAATCTCCAGCAGAATGAAAAGAAAACATACAAACTCAGAAAAAATCTTAGTGAACTGTCCCTCAGACAAAAGAATTCTGTCTAGAACTTATAGAGAATTTAAAAAAATCAGACCCCCAAAATTCAAAGACCCAATCCAAAAATGGGCATCCAAGATGAACACACAGTTCTCAGATGAAGAAATACAAATGGCCAATAAATACATGAAAAAATGTTCAGCATCACTGGTCATTAGAGGAATGCAAATTAAAACCACACTGAGATACCATGTCACTTCAGAAAGAATGGCCAGGATCAACAAAACTACCAACAACAAATGCTGGAGAGGCTGTGGGGAAAAAGAAACACTTCTGCACTGTTGGTGGGAGTGTAGGCTGGTGTAACCACTGTGGAGGTCAATCTGGACATTCCTCAAAAACCTGGGTTTGGAGATCCCATTTGACCCAGCTATCCACTCTTAGGCATATTCCCAGAAGAACTGAAAACATCTTACCACACTGATATGTTCACACCCATGTTTATACCGGCACAATTTGTAATAGCCAGATCGTGGAAACAACCTAAGTGCCCATCCACCGAGTAATGGGAAAAAAACTGTGGTACTTTTATACAATGGCATACTGCTCAGCTATAAAGAATGATCACACTGAGATATTTATAAATAAATGGGTGCACCTTGAATCTATATCATAAGTGAAATAAATGAAACTCACATGTATAAATACCATATAGTCTCCCTAGTGTAAGAAATGGTAAGAATAGAGAAGATTTTATGGAAATCATGGTTCACCATTATACTGCTTTGATGTCTTATGTCTTCATTCATTGGTTCAAATGGTTTTATTATGTTTTGTTTGATCTTAATATATGTGATCATATGCATAGTTACTTTGAAGACAAGACAGTATGGTAGCCAGTGTCGATCTAATATCATATTGCTCTGAAGTCCTACCATGCTTTTGTTTTTCTATTACCATTGGTTCTATCACATTGTGTCTTATTGGATTTTAATATGTATGATAGTAAAAACAAAATTTTTATGGAAAATGAGACAATATAGCAGCCATTGTTCATCTTTGGTTATTTGGTTCAGAATGTCTTGGAATACTTCCATTCTCTTGAGTTGTTTATTCTATTTTGTTATGTTTGACATTATAGTGCATAAAGCTAAGCTCAACTATTTCAAAGAAAGAGACATTATGATAGCTACTGTTAATATCCAATTGTCTTGTGGTGAAGTACTGTGTTGCTTACATTGTTCTGTTCTGATCTGCTTAGATCTGTCCTCTTTTGTTTTATTCTCTTTAAAATAAAACAAAAATAAATAAATAAATAAATAAATAAATAAATAAATAAATAGGTGGCCAGACTCCCAGCTTTATGCCTGCAAAGAAAATGAGACAATACAAGCATTAAGTCGTTTCTTTGCTTGAGTTGCTGTCATCTCAGCCTGTGTTCTCCATCAGCTGGTTGCTTGGCTCATGTGTTGGTGCTCTTCTTGTCTCCCAGCCCACATGCCAGCTGGATCACAGGAGGGTGTAGGTTGGCTTCTTCGATCTCCTTCCAGTCCACATGGTTGCCACTGGCTCACTGCAAGGCACAAGTTGTCCTCTTGGTTCTTATCCAAGCCTACAACTCCATAGAATTTTTTAAACTTCGGCTATAGGTTCCTTTATATGTCCTTGGCTCTGCCTTACTAAGTGCTGGAATTACCAGTTTCCATTACAATGCCTTGCTCTGTACTATTTCTATTAATTCCTAGGAATTTATTGAATAATTTTAAGGCAAGTCTTACTATGTAGTTGAAGCTGACCTTGAACTTGATAAACAGCCTGGGCTGACTTTGATCTCAGGGGAATCCTCCTGCCACAGCCTCAGGAGTGCTGGGTTTACAGGAATACACCATGACAGTGGCTTCTTTATGACATTTTTGAGATTCCTTTTAATTTCTTCTGACATGCTTTGGGAATTTGGTAGCATGCTACTCAATTTCCATGTTTTGCTAAATAATCCATACTTGTTCATGTGATTGTTGCAGAAAATATAATGTTTGCTCCTGTGAAATAACTTTCATGTACCGAGCACATAGTTGAATCTTCTTCAGTTGCTATGTGACAAATGTGAGTGAATCTCAGTCTATGACCATGGAAGATGCTGGTTCTGAATCTGGAGGATGCTGATAAGGCTCCTTTCTGCTAGGTGCCACAGTGAGGCACTTACTGTCCCAACCAAGCACTATGGCAGGGCCGCCTCTGTCAGTGCTTTAGCCAAAATGTATATCAGTACCTATTGTGGGATTTTGGGTTCCAAGGGTTGGAGGAGGTCAAGAGGTAGTACCTTATTTAAAGCTGAGGTGACCCTTTTAGATCAAAATATGTGACTAGACTTAAAGCTTAAAATCACCATGGGTTTCTCCTGCACTTGGTTCTACAGTTTGCAGTTATTGTTGGAGTTGATTGCATTTACCAGCTTACTTTATACCTTCAATACTTTTTGTCACTCTAAACCAAATAACCTAAATAGATTTAAAGTTTATAATCACCTTGGATTTCTCCTGCATGTAGACCTACAATTTGCAGTTGTATTGGAGTCGTTTGCACTTGTTTATCCTGACACTATTAAGTTTCCTTCCCACACCAGGATGTTGGGGTTGAAGTTACAAAGTGTGCTTTTTAAACTGTGGATTGTATTTCTAGCTCCCTCTACTGTTCAAAGTTCTTTATTGATTTCACAAATCTTCCTCTCTCTTTCTGCACAATATGCTTTCTCCCTTGTGGCCCTGAATCTTTAGGAAAATGATGGTTGATATGGATCAATTGCTACATGACATATTGGAACTGTTTTCTATTGTCTTTTTTGTGTGACCTCCACTATGAGAACCTGCAGGGTGTATGCAGGTAAAGCTATCAAATCTATGAGGCTCTCAAAAGCTGGCCTCCTCAGGGTATACCTCTAAAAGCACTCCACACTTAGCCATCAGAAATTCATCAGAAACACTGTAAGTTTTCCTTCCCTTATTCTGCTTGTGGGCTTCTCTTTGAAGAAGTTATTCTTTAGGGCTATCCAACAGAATCACCTTGGTGAGGGCCATGGACCCCAATAATTTTCAGTGGTGAACCCAAGCAGATCAGTCTATGATGGTCCTTGAGGCAGAGTGGCAATGTTATTGGCTGCTGTAAAGGCAGGAAAGTTTATGACTTACCCACTTTATGGTGGACAGGGCAGTCAACCTTCCAGTGGTCCTCTTGATTGCAGAAGGGACATGGTCCCAGAGGAGGCCTCAGGTCAGGGCAAATTCATGCCCAAGTGTCCTTCTTCATTGCGTTTGAAGCATGGTCCTGGAGGGGCTCTAGGTTTGAAGTTGTATTGGCCATTTCACCAGTTTGTGTGTATCTCTGTGAGCCTTGAGTGCCACAGCAAAATGCTGATCCTGGAGTTTGGCCTGAAGTCTAATTTTTCCTAAATCCTATTTACCTTGGAACTTGAGTTCTTCTAGTTCATCCTGTTTTAGTGTTGCTCTGTATTATTAAAAACATGGAAGCCCACATCTAAGAGTTCCTTTTGTGGGAACTGAGGGCCTAGATTAGATTTTTAAAATGTCATTTGTATATCTAGCACCACCTAGGAAATGAAGTGAGAATTATGTAGAAAAATTTACTAAGACACAACAGGATCCACATCACTAAATTTAGTAAGGGTCTCTATAAGCCACATCATAAATGCTGCTGGGTTTTCATCTGCCCTTTGAGTTTGCGCTCTTAATTTTGGATAGTTAAGCTGTTTGTGATAAATTTTGCAGAGGCCCTGAATAAGACATTCAGTCATTTGGGCTCTATGTTTGGACCCATCAGGATCAAGTTGATGGCTCCATTTGGGGTCTTGGCTGGGAACAGCTGTCTCCCCTATAGGAAACTCTTGACTAAGTTTATATCTCTTGTTCGTATCCACTTGAGACACTTACCATAGCTCTGAGTTTTTAGTAGGAGAATGAGTGGCAGAGGAAATAACTTGAATATCTCCTTAAGTTAATTTACATGCCTGAAAAATGAATTTGAGTTGTTTTATGACATGAAAACGGACTTCAGTGAGAAAGCCTATATGGTCTGAAATGTGTGTGAGATCAGCTATAGAAAAAGGAACATGAATATGGACAAGAACTTCAGTACTGGCAACTTCACAAAGGGGGAGGAGAGGTTGAGGGGTGGAGGCAGAGCAATTGGGAGGGGTTAAAATGACATCTGGTCAGTGGTAACAGAGGGAGGTGAGGGCCCTGTGAGAATGTGTAAGATGGGCAGGAGGAGGGGAAGCGGGATAGGGGGAGCTAGCAGGGAAGAGTGAGGCTGTGTGAGAGGAGGAGGATGGGTGGTATATGTAAAAATTGGAGGAGGCTGCGGGACATGAAAAGATGATAGAGACAAGAGAGGATGGGGAGATGGAGGAGGAAGTGGAAGGGGAGCATAAGGAGATGGTAGAGAGTTGACTGAGGGAGGCAGGAACTCAACTGTTGTAAAAGATTGAAGGAAGTGAGATTGGGGGTGAGTCAAGACAGTGTACTGGAGGCGACAGGAGAGAGTAGGCTGACAATGACAGGGGGAGGAGGGTTGAAGATTGGCTGGAGAGGGGGATTATGACAAAGTGGGGGCTGAGGGCTGGTGTGCATAGGAAAGAGGAAGGACAGAAGGGAACTTATTGATAGGATCAGGAAGAGAAGAGGGGCTCCTGGTAACAGTGGGTGAGAGAGAAAGGAGAAGTTAGCCTGTGGAGCGAGCTACAAGGATTTGAGTTGCTTTACAGGACTGGATAAGGTCACGACATGTCTGGAGCTCAAAAAAGGTCTGAACATAGGAAGTTTCTCTCCACTTGCTGTTACAATAGCAGTAATCAAATCCCAAATGGTATCATAATCAAAAGTACCTTTCTCTGACCAGCATGCTCTAAGCATTGTTGAGAGAGTACATAGGTCAAGCAGTTTCGCAGAGGAAATGAGTTCTTTGGTCTAATTACTTGTTTTAGGCCAAAAGAGCCTAGTTGGCATAAGACATATCCAAGAGGAGTATGTTTTATTGGTAAGGAATGAGGATTTCCCATAATGAGCCAAATTAAAGATGAGCCAACAAAAAGAGGTCATAGGCCTTTGGTGGGTCGTTACCAACCACAGGAGTGTGTTCAGGTAGAGATCCCAAATGTTGTGCCCATTAGTTGTCAACAAAGGAGACAAAAGGGGAAATAAAGTCCCAGAGGATAAGCAAGGGATTGTCCCAGTGTAGGCCTACAGCTTAAATAGATGGACACCCTGAGGGAGAGTAGGCTCACCTCTGAAAATCTGGAGCGATGAAGCTGGGTTGATGTTGGGCCAGTGCTAGCTAGTAATGGCAGTGGTGCAAAGAGAGAAAAGAAAAAGTAAAAGAGAGACCAGTTGATAGGCTGGAGGAGCTCTGACCAGGGCTTAGACACTCCCAGGAGCAATAGTCCCCATCCACACCGAGTCTAGCATGGCATCAACTGTTTGGTTCTGAGATGTGAAAGAGAAGAGAGAGAAAGGGAGAGAGAGAGAGATCAGAAGCAAAGCAAAAAGGTCTTTATTGGAAGCACAGGAGGGCTGCTGAAGAGAGGCAGGCACCCTCTGGAAGCTCCAGGAAAAAACCTCGGGCTTTTATTTGGAATTTGACAGGGGCAGAGCTAAAGAGGCAGGTAGAATGATGTATCAACAGTTGATTGGAAAAGCCTATGTAAAGCATGAAAAGTGGGAGGCTTGACATGTGGGTTCAAAAGAACCACAGGGTGGTGCTGTCCAGCATCAAAGGGAGCCCAAATATGGGGGGAAATGTATAACAAGGTAAAGGGGAGAAAATGAAAGTTAGCTGTATTATTAGCATCTCAGTTCATTTAAGGAAGGTTTCTGCTAAAATTGGTTGGAGAATATTTTATGTCCATATCTTGTGCTTTGAGTAACTACTTTGAAAATGGCAACATGCAATATATAACTACTGCTATTCTCCTATTGTTTTGTTAGGAAATTCTGTTTTACCTTTTGTTCCATAAAATAAAATTTAAGGAAAGAAGGGGTTTTTCAAAGAATGCAGATTCTCAAGGCTGCTGATACTGTCTTCTCTATATTACATGGTAAGTAGTAGAGCTTTGGCAAGTATTAGACACTTGGTGTAAAAAAGAGCAATTCAGGATACACAGCAGCACATGGGAATGTGAGTGTGGACAGCAAGAAATACCAATGAAGTCTTGAAATAAAAGTTTAGAGTGCAAAATATCATTTATACTTAGTATAACTTGACTAAAGTTGCCCTGCTGATGTCAGTATCACCCTTCTGAAAATATATTATGGATGACTTAGGTATCAATGACCTTTGAGGATGTGGCTGTGAACTGCACCCAGGAGGAGTGGGCTTTGCTGGATCCTTCTCAGAAGGATCTTTGTAGAACACAGATGCAGGAAACCTTCAGGAACCTGATCTCTGTAGGTAAGGCGAATGTTATTCCTTGAATTACACACTTTCAGGAAAAGAATTCTTTGTTCACCCATGATGTTGAGGTTTTTTCAATATAAAAAATATTTTTGACAAATAAAATTGAGCAGGTCCCTACCATAGTGTTAATCTAGAAAGTTTTAATACATTTTTGTTTGTTGAGACAGGGTCTCACTATATAGTCCAGCTTGGCCTACAACTAGTGACAGTTCTCCTACCTCAGACCCTAAGTGTTGGATTACATGTATATACCACCATTCCAGGCTTGCTGTAATATTGATCATGTTGTAATTAATAATGATTTATCTCAGTCTACATTTTAGGACACAAAATTTAGGCCAGAGCAAGTAAGTGAAGATAAATACAAAAATCCTGGGAAATATTTGGTAATTTCAAACTATAAGAGAAAACAATATTCCTAACAAAATTTGGCACAATGTCAAATATTTTAAGAAGACAATACAAGCCTCACTTCAAAATAATTGAGAAAATTATTTTTTACATTAAATACTGGTTGAGCATCCTTATTCTAAAACTTCAAAATCCTACTTGACTTAATCTCCTAAATTTCTTGGGCACTAATATGATGCCAGAACTCTTTCTGATGGTTTAATGTGCAGAAATGTTTGTTTCATGCAAACAGATATTTACAGCATTGTATGAAATAACGAGTAGCTCATATTAACACCTACGGCCAACTTCCATGGTTTCTAATTATGAATATGCAGACATTTCAAAATCCAAAACCTAAAATGCATGTTGATAGGAATGTTGGGTAAAGAATACTTAACTGTACTTAAATGTGACCTAAACATTCCTGTTTTACAAAATAATTAACTTTCAGTCTTACAAACCTCGTGTACACATCACTCTTCTGAAATTAGTTGTGTCCAAGGATGATGCTAAATATTTAACACAGTCTGGTTCTTAGAGATTATTCAGATTATAAAGCTTCCACTTTTTCCCAGTGTTAAACTGTAACTAATAAATATTTTGAAATGTAAGATCATTAATTCTCAATGTGCTACTTTGTTGCAGAAATCAGATTGTGGAGAGTAAATATAAAGAGGATAGTAGTCAGTGTAGAAAAATCTTTAGACCTCCAGATCTTCTGGCTCCAGATCAAACATTAGCTACAAAAAGTAGACTATATCCATGGGGAAGCCAGGTGAGAAAGCATTCATATATTGTACTTCCCTTCAAGTACACAAAAGAATTCATACTGGAGAGAAGCTTAGTGAAGGTCAAGAATGTAAAAAACTTTCAGAACCTCCAGTAGTTCTCAGAAACATAAAACAACTCACAGTAGAGAGACACCACATGCATGTAAGTAATGTGAGAAAATCTTCAGCTGTTCCAAGTACCTTAAACTACATGAAAGTACTCATACTGGTGAATATGCTTTTCTAGGTGACAGATATGAAAAGACATTAATTTTTTCCAGTTCCTTTATAGTGCACAAAGGAGTTCAAACTGGAGACACTCCTTATAAATTCAATCAATGTGGGAAAGCATTCAAATGTTCCAGTCAGCTTCTCAGACTTGAAATGACTCACCAGAAAGAAGCCTCATGTACATAAGCAAAGAAACAAAGCCTTCCATCATTCTCATACCCTTCGAGTACATGAAAGAATGCATAGTGAAGAGAAGCCACATAAAGCTAAGCAGTGTGGAAAAACTATTCTTATGTTGCTGTTCCCTGTCAGTACCCTTATCTATAAACAATGTACTAGTCCTCAATTTCTCTAGTACTCTTCAAGTACTTTAAAGGGATTTATACTGGGTACAAAACTTACCTACATGAGCAATACAGAGAAACTTTCCTTTGTTCTTCTAAGTATTGAGGACAGGAATTTACAGTACTCAGAAATCCTATGTATGTAAACAATAAGGAAAAATCTTCACATGTTTCAGATTTTTGAAAAAACATGAGAAAATCCAGAGGGGAAAACCTTATGAACATAAAAAAAAACCTTAATTCTTTCCACTTCTCTGAAAACATTCCTCTTGTGTTCAGGACATTAAAAGAAATGCTAAATAGGTTAGCAAAACATTCATTATTGTATCACCTGTCTGAAACGATTGAGAATGCATAGTGGAGAGAATTGGCACCACTATAGGGTATGGGGAACCTATTCATCTTGCTTCTATCCACAGATTTAAATGAATAAGTGTGTAAAGAAATCCCTTAAGTATAGTACTTTTGCAAAAGACTTTACTTACCCCACGTGAAGGAATTAACAATGCATAAAATCCTCTAATGTCAAAAATATCAGTTGGCATTTACTACGGATACTTTCAGAAACCACCAAAAATTCAGTCCGTGAAATTCTATGAATGTAAGAAATACATTGTAGAGAGAATGATGTCATGTAATTTGGATAAAATACACCAAAAGATACTCCATTTGAAGGAGGTGGAAAAGATATACATTGTCTTTGTCAGTTGCTTCTTCTTGAAGCTCATCTATGGAGCATGGATATTCTACTCTTAAAAACAAATATAGAAATTTTTGCTATGTATCATTTAAACAATAGGACATGAGTTGTGTGTGGATTTCCTTTCCCTCCTGAGCCCAGGGTGCCCCTTAGGTTCATCTACATCTGTAATCATATATAACATTTACTGTGTTTGTATGTTAACACATGTTGATTTATATATTTCTGTATTAATCATATATATATATATATATATATATATATATATATATATATATATGATTTGGATCCTCCTGCTCCAGTTTCCCAGGACTGGGATAATCGTGTGCTACTATGCCCAGCTTGGTGTAGGAACTTTTATTTTTCTAATGTTACTCAGTGATACAAGAATTACTCTATTGATGCCACAGGGCAAGTTTGTCCACTTTCCTCCAGTTCTTTGGATAGAACTCAGTATCTCTAATGTGCTTAGAACAGGGTCTTCCAATAATCCATGTACTTTGCTTTTCATTTTTATTTTTGAGACATTTTCCCTGATTTCTCCTGGTTGACAGTGAACTCTTTCTTCTGTCTTAGTGTCCTGATTAGTTTGGATTACAGACATGCTCCATCATGCTGAACAGTTTGTATATGTTTCTTCTTATAGATAATGCATCTTTCCTTAATACAAAAAATTAAGTTTTCAGTATGACAGTTTATGAAGTGGCAGTGAATATGTCTATGCTAGACAGGCATGTGTTCAGTCCCAAGCAGGACAAAGGATGAAAATGCAACTGTTGGCTGAATCTTTAGCTGTTTAATTTTCCTTGGAATATTTATTTGTTCTTTTATGTAATTTCCAAGCTAAATATTATGAAGTATGTGTGAAAACTCAAGTTTATAATTTTGGCACGTTTTTATTTCTCATTATGAGTAAGACCATGTAGTAGTTCCTACTTAAGTTATTATGTTTTTTTCTTAGAACTTTTGATCCTAATTTCACTTTCACAACACATAATAAAATGATACTCATTTGAAGGCTTTAGCAAAGATCACCAGGACCATTCCCTTTTGTCACATAGGACGGAATGCACTAATCTATCCACAAGGCAAAACTGACTTTCACAAAGCGCATTCTCTATAGAATCTTTATATCAGTGGCTTTGGTTCTGGGGAGATCACTACTTCTCTATCACATCACAGGAGAATTAACATAGCACTTATTGGGCTGGGGATTTAGCTTAGAGGCATAAGTGCCTGCCTGGCAAGCATGAGGTTACGAGTTTGATAACCAGTACCAAAAATAAAAATTAAACAATAAAAATAAATTTTTAAAAATATAGCACTTATCTCTGTTACAGTGAAACATTCCTCTTGGCATTCAAAGGCCTTTCCTCCTAGATTTATATCATTTTCCTTTCATTATAATTTCAAAAACTTAAACTGTCAGAAATTGATCATCTTTGTCCTTAGCTCTAATTCTTTGACAATCTCTATGCATCTAATGAGTGTATTATCTTTAGGTAAACTGTGAGAGTAGAAATCTAGGGAGGCATGGAGTACCATGCCTATTACAGTTAAGCTTTCAGTACTCAGAAAATGAGGTTTTGATGGTAATTTTGGAATGCACTCATGCCAGCATTGTAAACCTAAAATATACAGAACTTAGTATGAATCATCTTAGCACCATGTGTCTAAATCTAAAGCTGTGAAAAGTTGTGACTATAAATAAAGTTAGATTTTTGTGATGCTGGTTGTTATATTTTTTGTTAAGAAACAGGTCCTTTATAGCTGATGTTTGCAAGATCAAAGCTGGGTTGTGTGTCCTCTCCTTTGAGAGTCATTTTGTAAGTATTGATGTCTCCTTGCCCATTTCTGTGTTCCTACCCAATACCTCTTCAGTCAGGGTTATACTGCTGACCAAGTTCCTCCCTCATGAATGGATCACCCATCTATAAAGAACAAAGGCACAGTGCATAATATTCCAGTAGTTGAAGTTTGTATTGTGTATAGCATGTGATCTGTTAGTGCCCACTTGAAGTTACATGTGTTTTGAGTTCTCATCACTGGCACAATACACTTGACAAACAAAGGACAGATTTAATTTAGCTCACAGTTTAGTCCTGAGTCAGCACAAATGGCATTGCAAAAGGGCATGACCTAGGGCATGGTTCACCCAATGGCAGTAGGAAGCAATATGTGTGAGGGGCACAGCTGCACATTAAACATGACACCTGTCACAATATAATATAATATCAAGTTAATGAATGCACCAATCGATCAATCACCATCAAAAAGCTTCACCTCTGAATGTGGGAGACTTTTCAAGGGACATTTTATGTCTAAATCAGTACCACGGGATCTGAGTTTCTAGTGATTCTGGCACACACATCTGAAGCTTCTGCTTAAATCACTTGAGGATTTGTGCTGTGCTCTTCTGGTGCTGGAGAGAGTGAACGGTGCAGATCAAACCAAGGGTTCATCTCACAGTTCAGTCATCACAAATCTTTACTATGGGATTTTGAGCACATCCACTGTGGTTTACTGTTTGAAATACCAGAAGTATGGATGGTTCAAGTTGTAGAATAACCTATTGAGATGAGCTGCTCTTTGAAACACAATGCCTAAGGAAGACTGCATGTAAATTACTACAAAGAAAGATTTGTTGAGGTTTTCAGTTAGCACAACTAGTGAACTTTTGGCGCTGGGAGAACAGACAGCCTACTCACGGCCCTGGTAAGCAGCTGGGGGCCTGCCGGTGCAGGGGCTAAGCATCAGAGATCAATCCATCCATTCGCCCCCCCCACCCATTAGCAAGTCGGCACCAGTGGTCTGAGTATCTCTTGGGGGGATGAATGTATGCAGCATGGCAAGTAAGGGGTATTTCCTTCTACCATCTCTTTGAAGGCAAATATTTATATTTTTATCACCGTTTTGCTCAGTTTTGATTAATGGTACTGCTCTATTCAATATTCTGTTTTTATAAGTTTGACATTTCCTTCAATTTTACTCTACCTGATTGAAAGTACAGCTAATGTGAACAGAATAGGATGTACTATTGTGCCTATTGCTTGTGTCCTGGTGACCTGCTGTGAGGTTCTGTGCTAGTTTCACTGCACTGTGGTCACATGGATTTGTTCTGTCTTGTTCTGCTGTATTTTGCTACCTTAAAAAAAAAGTAGATACCAAAGTAAGAAAATGCCTCCAAAAAACTCCCAACTCCACCAAAGCTGATCCATGGAGCATGGATGAGTAGAAACTGAAAAACAAGGCAACAGAATTATATAAGGTAATTAAAAAGTAAACAACAATAACAAAACAAGTCAGTAAGCTTCTGAGCAACCTGAAACAGGGTATAACTAAACAGATAATTTACATAAAAAGTAAAAGGAAGAAAAGAAAGTGCTCTAGAGGATAGGGCTGCATGTATGTTTAACTGTGTAGGATTGATAACCATGTTGCTAAGTTGTTACTGGATCATTGAACTTCTTTGCAATCTCACTGTTTGAATGTCCACTTTGTATGCTTTAATTTTGTAACTTGAACAACCATGTCTAAGAAGACAATAAGGAATTTATCAACTAGTGATTTCTTACTGCTTATTTTTTTCTGAAATTCTGTATTGCTTCTACCCCTTTTTCTGTTTTGCTTTTTTTCTCTTTAAATAAAATTTTAAAAAGTAAAAAAAAAAAGCACAATTAATATTAACCTCTCCACAACTGTAAGATGCATCCAGAATGTATATAGGAAGGAAACCCTGATGATCTGTCAGATGACAAATATTTAGTAGTGACTTCTAATAATGAGCATGCTCTTCAAGCATGTCCTGAGTCCATGTACACAACTACCTCAGATCTAAGGCTCCCAGAGTTTGCTAATGACAGTCCATTGTGTTGCTTTTTTCAGTATAATTTCTCACAGCCCCTCTCATTTATTTGTTTTATATATAAAAAATGTTAGTTGAGGCTTAATTGAAGGGCTATGTATAGTCCTGCCCCATCCCATTCTGTAATTCATACCTCCATTCCCCACTAAGCCCTTTCCCCAGTGCATCTCCTCAAAACTTGTCATAGTATTCATTCCTACTAATATTCAAATCAACTCCTATCATATGAATTACTAATGTACTTTTGTGTTCTATGGCTCACAAGCACCCCATTTTAAGCTACCTAATGCCTGAAATCTCAACTTGTTCTTGGAACTATCCCTGGGTCCTGGAATGCACTTCTTGAACAACGATTGATGTTCCCAGAATAAATCTAGGCTATATTGTAGTCAGGGGTTGCAAGGAAAACAATTACATATAGGACACAAAATTCATAATATTTTATGATGGTCACCCAGAGTTAAATAAAAGTACAGGAAATCTGTCCATAACACTGAAGACATAGAAAATCTGGCCGGCAGCCTGAATCCCATAGCAATAACATGCATGAGTTCAGCTGAAACCTAGAACCCACAACAATGACTCGCACAAGTCTATTTCATGAATCTGAGCTGGGAAGACAAAAAGGGCAACAGTGGAATCTAGAAAATCTGTGCCAATGGGGTGAAGGATCTATGCCAACAGGCTGAGATTTCTGTAGTGGAGCCAGGAAGTGATGCTCAAAATAAAGAGCAGGGTTTCCATAAAAAGACAGCCATTGAAAGAGACGAAGAGGTCCCAAGCTTCTCCAAGGATGAAAACAGTTAAGTACAGCCAGCATGACAGACAAAAACAGCACACATCTTCCCCTCTGGAGCCAGAAAGCAATGCTCAAAGTAGGGACCAGAGCTGCCCCAAAGTGAACCACAGCCATTGTCAGCTACAATGTCCTGAGTCCTCCAATGATAATAGCTGAGTTCACAAGAGAGCCAGCATGACAGGCTCTGCCAGGAGAGCCAATGGCTTCAAATAGCAGAGGCAAACCAGCAATGGTACTCCTCCTCTCCACATCTCCTTTTAGGCTGGCAATGTTCCTCAGGTTGGCCATCTACATGCAGCACCATGATGATTTAATTCAGCTGCTCTTAAGTTGACCACCAGTTGTTAAGCCATAACAGGCTACAACTTTGGAGAGGAGGAAGCCAAAAGCTCTACAGAGATCTTGGGAAGACCTGACCTCTGTTTCTGCAGATCGTGGTAGGGCAAGTCAGAGCTCCTGAATGTTGGGTTTGAATGAATCATGGTCCAAGCATGAGGTTTTGTGAGTGTTCTGGATCTAAACCATAACAAGGTACACAATCAAGGGTACATGCAAGTGACCATACTTAGGTCATTAGTGTGATTAGGATGTCAGGTGCCATTCCTCAAGGCAGCAGAAGAATAACTGTGAAGGACTTGTGGAAATCTTCAAAGCTGCCGATTGCATTTGGGGTAGGGACATATGCCTGCAGTCCCGTTTTCTCCAGGTAATGAAACAGGGAGATTGCAAAGTTTGCGGCCAGTCTGCGCAACTTAGCAAGACCCTGTCTCAATAGAATTAGAGGTACAGATTAGTAGTGGAGTGCCCCTGGACTCAAAGTCCAGTCCCCTCTCCCTCTACAAAACTTCCTGCTGCCGTCATGGTCCCACAGTATTGAGACCTTGAGGGGAGAACAACTTAATAGAAGTGGTCTGGGGTGCCTGTGACTTTTCAGGTGCACTGCCCAAGTCCACCATGGATATCTGTTCCGTATATTCTCATGCAGCAGTTCCTGAGTGACTCCAGCTCTTGATACAAATCAACTACTTGCTCTCCAAAATTCCAAGCAGCAGTTGTACAATAATTTTAAGGAGGGCAAGGGATTTAGTTCAGTGGCCTAAGTGCCTCCCTGGCAAACACAAGGTTGTGAGTTCGATCCCCAATTCTAAAATACTACTACTAATAATAATACTAATAATAATTTTAAAGAGAGAAAATTTCATTCAAAACAACAGCTTTATTTCCATATATTAATGCAGGTTTTGCAATTTTTTCCTACTGATTTCCAATTTCAGTGTGCTATGGTCAGATATTATGCATTGTATGATTTCAATCCTTTTACATTTGCTTAACAAATGGTCATCACGGGTGTTTTGACCTGCTCTGTTTCCAACCTGGGCCGGTTCACCCCTCCTTAGGCAACCTCATGGCCCCCCCCACTTCTCAGAGATCACCATATTGATGCCAAACTCAGTGAAGACACCCAAATGGCATAGCACACTGCAGACCAGAACTCCTGGACACTCCCAGCTCAGCCCCCAAAGCAGCAAGGACTTTTGTTTTATGTTTTTCTAGGAATTTGTTTTGGTTTTTTGTTTTATTTTTTGCTCTAATACAGAAAGAATAGGTATACATGTAGAGACTCATACATGCATAGAACTTCTCCTAAACAGTTTGTGGGAATTGATTATATCAGCTACTTTGAAGAAAAAGAGACATTAAGGCACCCAGTGCTGATTCTGTAGCATCATGCTGAGAAATCCAACAATACTGTTATTCTATTCAGAGTGATTTTAGTCTGTTTTGTATTGTTTAATTTCAACATACATGAAGGTATGGATAGCTGTTTTGAAGAGAACAAGAGACATTATGGCAGTCATTGTTGATTTCCCTATTATCTGGTTTTTAAGGCCTATAATCCCTTCATCATGCTGTTCTGATTAGTTTAATATTATTTTGTTGTGTATGAATTCATTGTGTGTGAAGATATGGACAACTATTTAGAAGAAAACCAGAGACAATATGATAGCCAGTGATGATCTTATGTTGTCTTGCATTGAAATCTGTTACTTGCATTGTTTTCCTCTGATCTGTTTGTTTTGTTATGTTTAGGTTGTACTCTCCTTAAAATAAAATTTTAAAAAAGATGTTTTATGGGTTAATATATGGTCTATTTTGGAGAATGTCCCATGTGCAGCTGAGAAGAATGTATATTCTGATGTGGTTGGAGGAAACACTCTGTAAACATCCACTAAGTCCATTTGCTCACAGTTATCATTGAGTTCTGTTCTTTGCTGACATTTTGTCTAGTTGATCTATCTCTACATGACAGTGGGGTGCTAAGGTCCCTTATTACTATTGTGTTCTTATCTATTTGGTTTTTCATGTCCATTAATATTTTTCTTATATAGTTCAGTGCTCCTGTATTTGATGAATATATGTTTATAACTGTTACTTCTTCCTTTTGTAGTTTTCCACTTACAAGTATGTAGTGGCCTTCTTTATCTCTTTTAATCATTTAGGTTTGAAGTTTACTTTGTCTGCAAATAGAATTACTATCCCTGCTTTTGTCTGGGTTCCTGTTGCATGGAATACTGTTTTCCATCCTTTGGTCAAAAATCTATGATTTTCCTTTTGAGTCAGATGTGTTTCTTGTATACAGCATATTGTGGGATCCTTTTTCATGATCCGCTCTGTCAACCTATTTGTTTCGATAGGTGAATTGAAGCCATTTACATTTATGGATATAACGGAACAGAATGGTTTGCACTGTCAGTGTTTGAGTGTCTATCTGCTTTTTATGCTTTTATTTTGTAACTTGAACAACTATTTCTAAGACGACAATATGTAATGTATCTAATAGCGGTTCCTTTAGGTTAATTTTTTGTTGTATTCTGTATTATTCTAACCCTCTTTACTATTTTGTTTTTTTCTTCTTTCTTGCTTTAAATAAATAAGAAAACAGTTTGCCTCCAAGTTTAGAGATGGTTTCACTATGGGATAATAATTTATGGAGTGGTCTCACCTATGCTGTTTTTGTGTGTGCATGTGTGCATGTGCACACATGTGATAGCTTGGGTGTGCATCTTTCAATGCTTTGTTTAATATTTAAGCTCCTAGAACTCTGTTCCTGGGAGGTAAGACCAAACCCTACCTCTGGGGCCAGCCTAAGATGGAGGAGAGGGAACAGAGGGCCTAAAGGGCCATGTCCAATGAACTCCAGGCAGTGATCAGGGCCCAGAATCCAACCCAGGGCCATGACCATGCACTACAGCTGCATCCCAGTGCACAGGGCACATGCAATCTCTGCTCCCTGACAGTAAGACCATGCCCTGCCTCTGGATGCAGGCTAAGACTGGAGAGGGAACTGAGGACCTAAACAGGCCATGCCAGGCAAGCTCCAAGCTTCAAGCAGGATCAGAATCCAACCCACAGCCACGATCACACAGTGTGGTGGCATCCCAGTCATGGGGTGGACTGCAAACTCTGCTCCCAAGTGGTAAGACCATGCCCTGTGTCTGGGACTAGCCTAGCAGGATTGAAGGAACAAACACTAACTCAAAAGGGGAAAATAGCAAAAGAAAAAAACAAAATGCAATATCAAACATCTAGTCCATCAGGGGCTAGTAGAGGAGACATTGAAATAGAGGACCCCCCAAAAGTAAAACATCAGAAATCTCTGAAAAGATGGCAAATGAAATTAAAAAAACAACACCATGAGGCTATAGAGGAAATCAAATTAGAAGTACTCTCTCATGTAAAGACAGAAATAACAACCTTAGTAAAGGAGTTGTTGATTGCAGCTTAAAAAAATAGAGAAAAAAGTACAGGTGCATGGGAAACTGGTTGAATTCTTGTATGAACAGTATAGAAAACAAACAGAACTCATGAAAAAAGCACAAAGAGACATCCAAGAAACAAAAATTCTATTCCAAGCATGCAAAACCATTTAAATGGAGCTGAGGATAGGACTTTGGACCCTGAGCACAGGATCACACTTAGTGATCAGGAAAGGATAGAACTTTTAAAAATAACAAAACAGAATGAAATCACAATACAGAAGCTTCAAGATGACGCCAAGAGCAACAATATTAGATTAATGGGCATTAGTGAAGATGCAGGAGTCAATACAAATGACATACATAAAATATTCACAGAAATAATAGCAGACAATTTCCCAAACATGGAGAAAAATCTGATATGCAGATAAGTGAGGCATACAAAATGCCAAACAGTCACAATCAACATAAATTCATACCCAGACACATAATAATTAAGATCTCAGACACACAGCAAAAAAACAGAAAACTAAAAGCTATCACAGAAAAGACACAACTTAGGTGTCAAGGAAAGCCCATTAAAATCACAGCAGATTTTTCAGCACAGAGCATCAAGTCAAGACTACCTTGGAGTGAGGTATTTCAAGCCCTGAAAGAAAACAACTTTAAACCCAGACTGTTGTTCCCAGCCAAACTTTCATTCAAATTTAATGGAGAAACAAGACACTTCCATGACAAAGAAAAACTGAAGAAATTCACGTCCATCAAACCAACCCTAGAAAAAGTACTGAAAGACATACTACACAGAGATAAAAATGACCACAATCCCCAAAACAACAACAGAAAGAAAACACCAGGTAGGGAGGTGATTGCAAGATGGCTGACTGAGTGGCGGCACAATAAGGAGCCTCTCTGAGGGAAAAAAAAAAACAAACTCTGACACTGGAATCTGGCAACATGGAGAAAGCCAGACAAAAGGAGAGGAATTCTCATGACCCAGGAAGAAACTGAGGAAAAAGAAAAAACAAAAGACAAAAGAAAGAAGAAAAAGAAGCACAGACAGAGGGGTGGAGCTGGGCAAGCCCCGATCACTGTACTGGCATGTCTTAAAGTCAGGTGACTCATGATTGAGCTGAGATTGCAGCCCTGCTGAGAGCAGGCATTGGTGAGATCCAGACCTTCGGCTGGGGGAGGCTCTGAGACAGGGATTGGAAACAGCCAGTCGAGCTGCATGAACTTTGGTGAGTGATGGGAACTGGATTCTGCAAACCAGGAGGACTGGCTGGGCAACATTTTGGAGTTGGGCAGGGCCGGCTTGAATCAAAACCCGAGGCAGCATCCCCTGATGACTCCTAGTTCAAAGCTGATTGGTGGGATCTTCTCAGGCAGGGCCATGCCCCTGTTTGAAACCCAATAGCCAGGGACAAGGCTTTTCTAGGGCAGTGACATTCCCAGGGAATACACAAACTTGTTGAAACATAAACTGGTTGACTGGTATAGGGGGAGGGGCCAGCTCTCAGTGTGAAACTTGCAGATCCTCAGTGGACTGGGGGGTGGTATTTCCCTAGCAAGTGCACTGCAGAAAAACTGTAAGCAATACGAAAGGCCCAGAGACCTCCACCACCCATCTGTCTGAAGGGAGCTGAAAACATGACAAGACAGAGAAAGAGCAAAAGGTCCCCAACTGTGGAACAAGGGAAAGCGAGTCCAACAGAGGTAAATGCAGAGGAGGTTGAGAGCAGCAAACCTGTAATGTCAGAGACAGCCTCATCAGAAATAAAGAAATACATCCATGACCTCATGATCGAATTTAAATCTGAAATTCTAACTCAGGTGAAGAAAGATATAAGAAAATTAATAAAAGAAGTCCTGGGTAACCCTCAAGAAGACACAAATGAAAGAATAGAGGAACCCAGAGAAAGGAGAGAAGCTTTTGATGAAGAATATAAACAAAATCTAGAATATATGAAACAGATCCAAAGAGAATATCAGGAAATTAAAAACTCCATTGAAAGCTGGCAAAACCTTTCAACAGAAACTAAAGACAAACTTTCAAAACTTGAAGATAGATTTGTAAAGTATGATCGTGAAAGGAAGGATCTCTTAAAAATAACAAGGAACCAGGAAGCAACAATACAAAGGCTAGAAGATGACAAGAGGATTTATAACCTAAGAATAAAATATGTGAATGAAGATGCAGCAACAAATACAAATGAAATAAAAAGTCTATTCACAGAAATAATTAAGGAAAATTTCCCAAACATAGGTAACAGAAGTGAAGTTCAGATAAATGAGGCATATAGAACTCCAGCCAGCTACAACCAAAACAGATCTACACCCAGACATATAATAATCAGCATCCCAGAAATCCATCACAAGAACAGAATGTTAAAAGTGGTCAGAGAAAAGAAACAGATTACCTATAAAGGAAAAGTCATCAAAATCACAGCAGACTTCTCAATGCAAACCATCAAATCAAGAAGAGCTTGGAGTGAAGTCTTTGAAGTCCTGAAAGAAAATAACCTTCAACCCAGAATGATGTACCCTGCAAAACTGTCTCTCAAAATTGATGGAGAGACAAGATATTTCCATGACAAAGAGGAACCGGGGGAGTTTGTGACCACCAATCCAACCCTGCAAAGAATACTGAAGGACATTGGAGAGAGAGAGAGAGAGAGAGAGAGAGAGAGAGAAGAAAATCACCAGGGTTCCAGGAATAATGGCAGAAAGGCCTCAAAGAAAGGGGCAGACAGTGGAATGAAGGAGAAAAGTAAACAAATAACAACAGAAAAATAGCATGACAGAGATAAGACAGAGAAGATTGGTTATATCACTGGTTTATCTTGACTGATTTTATTTGAATCTGGTATGCTTGAGAGTGTCGAGTCTAAAAGTAGGGGCAACTAGTCTGAAGATCACAGGATTCAATATGATACCCACTCTGGTTTGATTATTAACTGCCTTTGAAGTCCTATAATGTCTCCAATGTTTAGATTTTATTAATAGTGTAAAGCAATGCTAAGTTTATATTATATGTGATGATATAGACAATTTTCTTAAAAATAACAAGAGACATCATAGTGACTATGGTAGATCACCTAGTGTTGTGTTTTTGTATGTCATTTTCATTTCATGTTTCTCTAGGAATTTGTATTGCTGACTTGTTTTGATTTGTTTCTCCCTCTAATACAGAAAGGCTAGGTATATGTGTAAAGACTTATACATATGTAGAACTTCTAAGTAGTTTACGAGAATGGATTACAGTTATTGTAAAAAAAAAAAAAGGAAAGAGTATTCTAAAGGATATAACTGCATGTATGTTTGAGTGTGTGGAATTAACAACCATGTTGCTAAAGTTTTAGTTGGATGGATGAGCAAAACTGACTGCAGACTCACTGTTTGGGTGTCCACTTTGTGGACTTTACTTTTGTAACTTGAACAACTGCATCTAAGAGGAAAGTATGTAATTATCAAATAGTGATTTTTTTTACTGGTTATTATTTTTGTTTTGTTTTTGAGATTTTGTACTTTTTCTACCCTCTTTCTGTTTCAAAATTTTTTCTTTAAATAATTTTTTTTTAAAAAAAGCAAGAGGAGGAAAAGAAAATGCTCTAAAGGAGATAACTGTATGTATACTTAAGTGTGTAGGATTGATAATGATGTTACTAAGTTTTTGTTGGATCAGTGAACAGAACTGTTTGCAGCCTCACTGTTTGAATGTCCACTTTCTATGCTTTAATTTTGTACCTTGAACAACTATATCCAAGAAGACAACATGTAATGTATCAAATAGTGATTTCTTACTGTTCAATTTTTTTTGAAATTCTGTATTGTTTATACACTTTTTTCTGTTTTTCTTCCCCCCTCTTTAAATAAAATTTTTAAAAAAGAAAACACCAGGTAGGAAAAGCAATTAAAAAATGGGAAAAGCAGAAAGCAAACAGCTGGAACATAACATGGTGAATTCGAGCCAGTACTTACCAGTGATATCCATAAATGTGAATAACTTCAATTCACATATAAAAAGAAGTAGACTGACAGAATGGATGTAGAAATATGATCCCACTATATGCTGTATACAAGAGACATATCTGACACAAAAGGAAACTCATAGATTAAAATTCAAAGGATGGAAAACAGTATCCCATGCAACAAGAACACAGAAAAAAGCAGGGGTAACTATTCTAATTGCAGACAAAGGGAATTTCAAACCTAAAAGTGATTAAAAGGACAATGAAGGTCACTACATACGAGTTAGAGGAAAAATTCAACAGGAAGAACTAACAATTATAAATATATATGCAACAAATACAGGAGCACCGAACTATATATGAGAGACAGTAATGGACATGAAAAATCAAATACACAAGAACACAATTATAAAAGGGGATCTTAACAGCCCATTGTCAAAAAGAGCCAGATCAACTAGACAAAAAGTCAGCAAAGAAATAACAGAACTGAATCATACCTGTGTGCAATTGGTCTTAGTAGATGTTTACAGAGTGTTCCACCCAACCACATCAGAATACACATTCTTCTCAGCAGCGCATGGGGCATTCTCCAAAGTAGACCACATATTATCCCATGAAATATTCTTAAATGCAAAGGTATTGAAATCATCCCATGCATAATATCTGACCATAGCACAGTGAAACTGGCAATTAATAGCAAAAGAAATCGATAAACCTGCACAAATACATGGAAATTAAATAACAAACTTTTGAACAACCAGCAGGATACAGATGAAATTAAAGATGAAATAAAGCAATACCTACGATTCAATTAAAGTATGGAAACAATATACTGTAATCTGAGGGATGCAATGAAAGCAGCCTTAAGAGGGAAATATACAGCAATAAATTGTCATATCAAGAAAAAAGAATGAGAACAAGTAAACAACCTAATGCTACATCTCAAGCTTCTAGAAAAAGAAGAGCAAGATAAACCCAAAGCTCATAGAAGAGAGGAAATGATAAATATTAGAGCAGAAATCAATGCAATTGTAACTAAAAAAAAGAATTAATGAATCAAAAAGCTGGTTTTGGGGGGAATAAACAAAACTGACAAACAGCTAGCTAACCTTATCAAGAGAAAGAAAGAAAAAACACACATTCATGCAATAAGAACTGAAAGGGGGAAAATTACTACATGTCTCATGGAAATTCAAAAAATCATGAATACCTACTTTGAAAATCTCTACTCACATAGAGTGGAAAACATAGAGGAAATGGACAGATTTCTAGAAACATATCAACTACCAAATCTCAACCAAGTGTATATCGGCATTTTAAACAACCCAATATCAGCTATTGAAATTGAAAACGTAATTAAAAAATTACCAACAAAGAAAGGCCCAGGTCTTGACGGATTCACAGCTGAATTCTACAACAAATTTAGAGAAGTTTTGATTCCAATACTCCTTAAACTCTTCAATGAAATTGAGAAGAAACAATTCTCCCTAAATCATTCCTGGATGTAAGTATTACTCTTATACCAAAACCAGAGAAAATCCAACCAAAAAGGACAACTAGTCACTAATCTCACTAATAAACATTGATGCAAAGATTCTCAATAAAATACTGGCAAATAGAATGCAGCAAATCATCAAGAAGATTATATATCATGACCAATTGTGGTTCATTCCAGGAATGAAAGGAGTTTTTTTCATTTTTTTAAAGAGAAAAAAACAGGAAAAAGGTAGAAATATTACAGAATTTCAAGAAAAGAAGATAAATAGTAAGAAATCACTAGTTGATACATTTCACATTGTTCTTTTAGAAATAGTTATTCAAGTTACAGGATTAAAGCACACAAAGTAGGCACCAAAGCAGTGAGAGTGCAAACAGATCTGTTTAAAAATCCAACAAGAACCTAGAAATATAGTCATCAATCCCACACATCTAAACATACATGCAGCTATATCTTTTATAGTGCTTCCTATTTCCTCTTTTTTTTTACAATAGCAATTATACCTTTTTAAAATTTTATTTAAAGAGAAGAAAAAAGGAAATAAAAACAAAAAAGGGTATCAATAATACAAAATTCTAAAAGAAAGAAAGAAAAAATGAGAATGAGAAAAAGCCTCACTAAGAAATCAGTAATTTGTAAATTATGTATTGTCATCTTGGATATAGTTGTTCAAGTTACAAACATATGCAAATCAATAAATGTAATACACCACATCAACAGAGCCAAAAACAAAAATAACATGGCCATCACAATACACACAGAAAAAGCTTTTGACAAAGTCCAACACATGTTCATGATAAAAACACTTCAAAAGCTCAGACTACATGGTGTCTACCTCAACTTTATAAATATCATCTATGGCAAACCAACAGCCAACATTATACTAAATGGGCAAAAACTGAAAGCTTTCACTTTAAAATCAGGCACAAGACAAGGATGTCCACTAACACCTCTCCTTTTCAATATAGTTCTGGAAACACTAGCCAGGGCAATCATACAAGGAATAAAGACAGGAAAGGAAGAAGTTAAATTACCACTATTTGCAGAGGACATGATACTCTATGTAGAAGATCCAAAAAACTCCATTAAAAACTACTAGCAGTAATAAAGAAGTTCAGCAGTGTAGCTGGATATAAAGTCAATGCTCAAAAATCAATCACCTCCCTGTACACAAACAAAAAACTCACCAAGAGAGAAATTATGGAAATATTGCCCTTTACAATAACATGTATAAAAATGAAGTACTTAGGAATCAACCTAATGAAAAATGTAAAAGACCTATATGCTGAAAATTATACTATACTAAAAAAGGAGATTTAAGAAGATATTAGAAAATGGAAGGATAGTCCTTCCTCTTGGCTAGGAAGAATCAACATTGTGAAAATGACCATACTCCCAAAACTGTTATACAGATTTAATGCAATCTCAATCAAAATATCATTGAAATACCTCACAGATCTAGAGGAAACACTCCTAAAATTCATTTGGAAACAGAAGAAACCTAGAACAGCAAAGGCAATTCTGAGCAACAAATGCAAGGCAGGAGGCATCTCAATTCCTGACTTGAATCTATAATACAAAGCCACAGAAATAAAATCAGCATGGAACTGGCAAAGAAATAGACCTGAGGTCCAATGGAACAGATTAGAAGATGCAAGCACAACTACAAAGGCATTCAGCCACCTGATATTTGAAAAAAGGGCTAACCATGTTCACTGCAAGAAGGACAGCCTCCTTAATAAATGGTGTTGGAAAAATTGGCTCTCCAGATGCCAAAGACTGAAACTGGATCCATGCCTATCACCATGCACAAAACTAAAGCCTTATGGGTCAAACAGCTAATAGTCAAAACAGAAACACTGAATCTACAGGAAGACAAGGTAGGCAGAAGTCTTAGAGACATAGAGGTAGGCAGAGAATTTATGAACAAGATGCAAACGGCACAGGAAACACTTCAAAGAATCAACAACTGGGATCTCATATTATTGAAAAGTTTCTGCACTTCAAAGGAAACCACCAACAGAGTGAATAGAAAACCCACAGAGAGGGAAAGAATTTTAGCCAGCAACCCCTCAGACAAAGAACTTATGTCCAGAACATATAAGGAATTGAAAAGCATCAAGCCACCCAAAATCAAAGACCCTCTTGAAAAATGGGCATCTGAGATGAACACACAGTTCTCAGTGTAAAATACACAAATGGCAAATAAATACATGAAGAAATGTTCACCATCACTGGTTATTTGAGAAGTGCAAATTAAAACAACACTGAGATTTCACCTCACTCTGGAAAGAATAGTTACCATCAAGAAATCAACTGATAACAAATGTTGGCAAGGTTGCAGGGGGGAAAGGAACACTACTCCACTGTTGGTGGGAATTTAGACTGTTGCAACCACTATGGAAATCCATATGGAGAATTCTCAGAAGATTAGGATTGGAAAGTACTTTCAATCCTGCTATTCCCCTCCTGGGTATTTTCCCGGAAGAACTGAAAAGTTCATATCACAGTGATATATGTGCACCCATGTTCATAGCAGCACAATTTGTAATAGCTAAACCTTGGAATCAACCAAGAGGCCCACCAACTGCAGATTGGATGAAAAAGATGTGGTATTTTTACAAAATGGATCATTACTCAGCTATAAAAAAGGATGATCTTGAGGCCTTCATAGTAAATCGAGACAACTTGAGACTAGCCTCATTAGTGAAATAAGTAAGAATCATATTTATAAATATCACATTGTGTCTTTAGTGTAAAAAGTGATAAGAACTATAAGAGTAAAAAAATCCAAAATATGTAATTGCTATTATAAAAAAGAGAGGAAAAGAAAGTGCTCTAAGGGATATAACTGCATGTATGTTTGAGTGGGTAAAATAGATGACCATATTGCTGAATCTTTGTTGGATCTTTGAGCAGAACTGTTTGTAGTCTCACTGTTTGAATGTCGACTATGTATCTGTCAATTTTATAACTTGAACAACTACATCTAAAATGGCAATATGTAATTTACCACTTAGTGATTTCTTAGTCATTTTTTTCTTTTTTCTTTTTTCTTTTAGAATTCTGTATGGTTGCTACACTTTTTCTTTTGCTTTTTTTGTCTTTAAATAAAAATTTTTAAAAATACACAATTGCTATTATAAAAAAGAGAGGAAATATGAAGTGCTTTAAAAGATATAGCTGCATGAAATTTAAGTGCATAGGGTTGATAACCATACTTCTAAGTTCTTGTTGGATTGTTGAACAGATCTGTTTGCAGTCTCACTGCTTGAATGTCTACTTTGTATGGTCTAATTTTGTAACTTGAACAACTATTTTTAAAAGGACAATATGTAATTTATCAACCAGTGATCTCTTACTGTTTATCCTTTTTTGGAAATTCAGTAATATTTCTACCTTTTTTCTGTTTTTTTCTCTTTAAGTAAAAAAAAATTTAAAAAAGAAAAGATCTACTCACATAGGTATAAGAGGAAATGGATGGATTCCTAGAAACATATGAACTACCAAAGTACAATCAAGAAGATATAGCAATTTTAAATGACACAATATCAGATATTGAAATTGAAAACATAATTTAAAACTTACCAACAAAGAAACTCCCAGGTTCTGATGGATTCTCAGCTGAATTCCACAAGAAATTTAGAGAAGATTTGGTGCCAATACTCCTTAAACTCTTCAATGAAATTCAAAAGAAACCAATCCTCCCTAAGTCATTCCTAGAGGCAAGTATAATTCTCACAACAAAACCAGAGAAAGACCCAAACAAAAATGAGAACTATAGGCCAATCTCACTAGTAAGAATGGATGGAAAGTTTCACAACAAAATACTGGGAAATAGAATGCAGCAAATCATGAAGAAGATTATACATAATGACCAAGTGGGTTCATTCCAGGAATGCAGGGATGGTTTAACATATGCAAATCAATAAATGTGATACACATCAACAGACTCAAAAACAAAAATCACATGGTCATCTTGGTAGATGCAGAAAAAGCTTTTGATAAAGTCTAATCCATGCTCATGATAAAGACCCTTCAGCAACTCAGAATACACATTGTCTAACTCAACCCTATAAAGGTCATCTATGACAAACCAACAGCCAACCCTATACTAAATGGACAAACACTGAAAGCTTTCACTTTAAAATCAGGAACAAGACAAGGATGTCCACTATCACCACTCCTTTTCAATACAGTTCTGGAAACACTAGCAAGGGCAATGAGACAGGAGAGAGAAATAAAAGGAATAAAGATAGGAAAAGAAGAAGTTAAATTATCACTATTTGCAGATGACATGATACTCTATATAGAAGACCCAAAAATCTCCATTAAAAGACTACTAGAGTTAATAAACAAGTTCAGCAGTGTAGCTGGATACAAAGTCAATGCTCAAAAATCAATCGCTTTCTTGTACACAAACAAAAAACTCACTGAGAGAGAAATTATGGAAGTATTGCCCTTTACAATAACATGTAAAAAATGAAGTACTTAGGAATCAACCTAACTGAAAATGTAAAAGACCAATATGCTAAAAATTATACTATGCTAAAAAAGGAGATTGAAGAACATATTAGGAAATGGAATGATGTTCCTTGCACTTGGCTAGGAAGAGCCAACATTATGAAAACCCCCAAAACTGTTATACAGATTTAATGCAATCCCAATCAAAATATCACTGACTTACCTCAAAGATCTAGAGAAAACACTACTAAAATTCGTTTGGAAACAGGAGAAACCTAGAATAGCAAAGGCAATTCTGAGCAACAAACACAAGGCAGGAGGCATCTCGATTCCTGACTTGAAACAGTACTATAAAGCCACAGTAATAAAATCAGCATGGTACTGGCAAAAAAATAGACCTGAGGATCAATGGAACAGATCAGAAGATACAACCACAGCTACAAACACATTTAGCCACCTGATATTTCACAAAGGGGTTAAACATGTTCACTGGAAGAAAGATAGCCTCTTTAATAAACGGTGTTGGAAAAATTGGCTCTCCACATGCTGAAAACTGAAACTAGATCCATGCCTATCACCACGCACAAAACTAAAGTCTAAATGGATCAGGGACCTAAATATCAAAACAGAAACACTGAATCTACTGGAAGACAATGCAGGTAGAAGTCTTGCAGACATTGGGGCAAGCAGAGAATGCATGGACAAAATGCAAACTGCACGACAAATGCTTCGAAGAATAAACAATTGCAATCTCATATTATTAAAAAGTTTCTGCACTTCAAAAGAAATCACTAACAAAGTGAAAAGAAACCCCACAAAATGGGAAAGAATTTTAGCCAGCAACCCCTCAGAGAAAGAACTTATGTCCAGAAAAGATAAAGAATTGAAAAATATCAAGCCCCCCAAATTCAAAGACCTTCTCCAAAAATGAGCATCTGAGATGAACATACAGTTCTCAGATGAAGATACACAAATGGCAAATAAATACATGAAGGAATGTTCATTTGCATTCAAGAAATGCAAATTAAAACAACATTGAGGTTTCACCTCACTCTGAAAAGAATAGCTGCCATCAAGAAATCAACTGATAACAAATGTTGGTGAGGCTGCAAGGAAAAAGGAACAACGTTCCACTGTTGGTGGGAGCACAGATTGTTGCAACCACTAAGGAAATCCAAATGCAGAATTCTCAGACTAGGATTGGAAGTTCCATTTAACCCATCTATTACCTTCCTGGGTATTTTCCCAGAAGAACTGAAAAAGTCATATCATAGTGATGCATGTGCACCCATGTTCATAGCAGCACAATTTGTAATAGATAAATCTTGGAAATAACCAAGATGCACATCAAGTGCAGAGTGGATGAAAAAGATGTGGTAATTTTATTCAATGGAATACTACTCAGCTATAAAAAAGAATGATCTCGAGGCCTTCATAGAAAATGGAGGCAATTTGAGACCATCCTCATTAGTGAAATAAATAAGAATCATATTTATAAATATCATATTATGTCTCTTATAAAAATTAATAAGAATTATAAGAGTAATAAAGCCCCAAACATGAAATTGCTATTGTAAAAAAGTGGAAAAGAAAGAGCTCTAAGGGATATAACTGCATGTATGTTTGAGTGCGTAAAATAGATGACCATATTTCTGAATCTATGTTGGATCTTTGAGCAGATCTCACTGTTTGAATACCTACTATGTATCCTTTAATGTTGTAACATGAACACCTATATGCAAGATGACAATATGCAAATTATGCACTAGTGATTTCTTACTGCTTTCAATTTTTTTCCTTGTTTTTCCTTTGGAATTCTTCATTGATGCTACACATTTTCCTGATTTGTTTCTTTTTTCTCTTTAAATTAAAAAAATATATTTAAGCTCCTCATTTAAAAATCTCAATTACATAGCATTTATACCAGTAGGTGCAGTGTATTATCTTCACATACATTTAATATTGAAAATAATCATTCAGAAGACTTTTTTAAAATTTGATACTTGTGTACCATGTAATTGCATTTTAATTTTAATTAGAATAGCTAGTTTTCAAATGCTTGAATGTTACAGATAGCCAATGAGATTGAGACATATGTTTTCCTTACACTTTTAATGACTTCAAAGATTTGTTTTTAATGATTAAATTGAAAACAGCATTTCCTTTGTGCCTTATTCTCATATCTTCACCAATTCATTTTTTCCTATTCATTTATTATTTTTATATGATAGTCAACCAATATCCACACATAAACATCAAAAAGTCCAAGATTGCATTGGCCTTCATATTAGGTGAACTTCATTTTGATTTTGCAGCATGCAAATAGACACGTTTTCAACCACTGCAGATTCACAAAGTACTTCTTCCCTTCTTTGTTACCAGGAATCAAACTCAGGAATTTGCATTTGGCAGGCAGGTGCTGTGCATCTGACCTATACCCTATACCCGCAGCCCTGAGCCATATCCTCAGCCATTAGCTACATCCCCAGCCCATTTCTTCCCTCCTTTGAAAACTTCTCTGAAGTCCACAGCTGTGAGGTTTACTGTGTAATTCCGTCAGTATCTTATGTGGTGGAAAATACAGAAATACTTTCCAGCTTCACTCCTTTAGTTTAGGGTGAGAAGAGAGAGGCATTTCCCACACAGCCCTGCATTGTCACAGAGCATGAGGAATGGAGGCCCCAGGTTTCAGTAAGTGCAAAAAAGAATCTTCACAGTTTATTAACCAATGGAATTATCCTGGTGGAGAGAAATGAAGAGTGAAGACAAGATTACACTATAGACCTCAGAAATGCATTGTATTTCTGTACTTTCAGTCACTAATGCAGAATTCCTGGATTTAAAGTAAGTCCTGGCTCTCCAGGCAATGTGGGCCTGTATGGCTGGCAGATTTTTAGCATAGGTGACTGACACTGGTACAACCATGAGTAATACAGGGAAGGATCTGTGTCTGCATCCCACATGATGTGTGTGAGGCCGTTAGTTCCTAACTTTTGCTGTGCAGGGTATGGGGACTGCATGTCCTCTTCTGAGCACAGGTCTTTCCAGACCATGTCAGAAGCAGCTGACAATGAAATATCTGCTGCCATCAAGGAGTGTCATCCCAAGTGACATCGTGCTATTAGCCTATTAATACAGGCTGAGGACAAAATCTGTTCAAGAGGTCCAGGCTCCTGGCAACTTGTTATATACAGACTTGAAGTAATGCTGCCCGGAGGTGGAGAAGGTCTTCAAACATTTTCCAACTTTTGTTTTTCACCTGAGCAGCAGGCCACAGATGCAGAGGCTCAGGGAGAAACAGTGGAAGATTACTCCAGGGGTTTGCAGGAGGTTTGAATGAGATCATGAAAACACCCATCCCAAATGCAAACAATCCTCACACACACCCATGTACACACATACTGTACATATTTAACTGGCTGATTCTGCAAGTTCCCATTCATTCACACTTAATCCTTGCTGGACACTTAGAAGATGCTGACTTTGAGTCGATGTTTCTTTCTTCTTCACCTTCCTCTCTTAACATGCAATTTTCCAAATGACAACTGTCTGTTCAGATGCAGCACCAGTGTGCGCAAAGATGGAGATGTTGTCATTGGGGGTTTCTTCTCACTTTATACATATTTCTACATCAGTGATGTCTGTGAAATAAAGCCTAGTGAGGACATGATTATCCTGGCATAAGTATACATTTGATTTATTCATTTTCTTCTTCATCGTGATTCATCGTACTAATGGCATCTGTGGTTGGTCAAAGCAATACTTTCTGTGTGCCAATTCTGTCTTATCAGTCATCCTTTCACAGAACTGTTCATAATTTATTTTGTATGTCCTGTTCATTTTTTGAAAGTGTGAAAAGGTAATCATTTATTTCATGTTTTTAGCCTCATTCTTTAAGTTAGAAACAAAGGTTATACCACCTTCTACCTGACTGTACAATAAATATATCTCACTTTTTCCACATGATGATAAATAATGTCCATTAGAAACTCAATCCAAAACACTGCCATTATTAGACTACTAGGCAGTTATGTATATCATTCCATAAAGTTCACAGTCTCATAATATTATTATGCATAATATTACTTATATTTGGGCTGCTATTTATCCAATAACTTGATGGTGTATAGGTATCTTATAGGTATTCAGTTACACTTCCAAATAATCTGTATAATATGCCTTCTTGCCAGAGCCTCCAAGAACCTGGATCTGCACACTAGGTATAAGGAGTAAAAGAGAAAATGTCTGTGAAATTTTCATCATCTAATTTGATTCTGCTTCTCATGTACATTCTGTTTTCAGGAATTACCACCTCAGTTCTGTGCCAGCTTTCTGATGCACCATAGTCATCCCAAAGATGTCACAATTTTATGCACCCTAGATCTTTGATTTAGCATTGATCTTCCTTTTCCTCAGCACTTCATCTTTTATATGACTATCATTTCTATATGAAGCATTTAATGATGTATCAATGTATACAAGTATTTTAGTTATTCATGCAAGGAAGTATTTATAAAACCCATACTAAATGTAAACTACTGTTATGATGTTCACACATCCATTCCTGAATTAATTTTTCTTTGAACATGTATTAGTTAATGAGGAACTCACAGATCCTAAGTTATATTATTTGATTTTATATAAATTCCAACACCTTACCTGAGCCAGCTAATCCAGAAATAAGCTCAATTTTCTGGGTGTTCATCTTCATTTGCATAATCTCAGCTCAGATTGATGTATAAAGATGTACCTCAAAATCGAAGCATAAAACAACAATGATTTGTATGTAAAATGTTTTTCAGCTAAAAAAATTATGGATTTTGATTAGCAGGCATATCAAACTGTCCTCACAAGACAGATGGATCAAGCAAGTTATTTCTGGCCCATTGTGAAGACAACATGCTCTACCCACATGATGTTATTTACCATGAATTATTACACCCAAAATAGAATTTCTATTTCCATTTTACATTTAGGTTAGGGTCTTGAGCTTATAGATAAGGAAAGGTCACAAGCATTTAATTTATGAAGGGTACTATAGTAGGTTAACATTGTAATCATTTATCATTTTCTATGTCTTTATGCAGGCTCATGCCCACCAACTACCAATATTTTCTAGCCTTTGTTTTTGCCATTGAAGAGATCAACAGGAATCCTCACCTTTTGCCCAATATGTCCCTTGGATATGAGTTCCATAATGTTCATTTCAGTCACTGGAGGCTGCTGGAGAGTTTCTTCAGATTGCACACAGGGCGAGGTGAGGTGCCTAACTATACCTGCAGGAGAGAAAGCAAGTCCATAGCAGTCCTGACAGGAACATCCTGGGCAAATGCTGGAAGCACTGTGACACTGCTGGAGCTCTACAAGTTTCCACAGGTGAGGCAAAGCACATGGTAGGGAGAGTAGAGTCAGGTCACCTGAGTTGCCCTTTAGGGTTTTTCAGGTGAGGAAGAGGGGAGACCGGGTTGATGCATCAAGGAAATTTTAAAATCTCAACCAGTAGGACACATAGACTGGGGAATTCCTAAAGCTTTTGCTGTCCAAAGCAGAGAAGAGACACAGAGATTTAAAGAAGTTTACCTTAACTCAGCTTCTGGCCAGTTAGTTTCAAAGATAAGGTACGTATGAAACAAGATGCATAGGTGGGAGAAAACAGCATTTCCTTTTACTATTTCCAGCCATTGTTCAATACTACTCAGGTGTACGCTTGTGCTTGGTGTCAGCCCTCTTTACATCACTTCAAATGTTCTTTTTTTTAGCTTAGTTTTGGCTCCTTTGATCCCACATTCAATGATAGAGGCCAGTTTTGTTCACTGTATCACGTGGCCCCCATGGACACATCTCTGGCCCTTGGCATGGTCTCTTTGATGCTTCATTTCAGCTGGACCTGGGTGGGACTGGTCATCACTGAAGGTCAGAAAGGCCTTCAGTTTCTCTCAGATGTGAGAGCAGAGATGGACAGGAACAGAGTCTGTGTAGCATTTGTGAAAATGATCTCAAATTGGCTTGCATCAGGTACATCAGCTCTACAGAAACTAGGTTTTCTGACCAGGGAAACATCACCAGTAAATGTAGTTGTTGTTTACTGTGACACAGAGAGTCTAAATGATGTGAACTATCAGATAGGGCAGTTTTTGGTGACATGGAGGGTCTGGGTGACAAACTCACAATGGCATGTTGACATGGCCGGGAGAAATTTCATCCTTGACTCATTCCATGGGACTCTCATTTTCTCACACCACCATGTGGAGATTCCAGATTTTACAAACTTTATCCACACAGCTAACCCCTCCAAATACCCAGAAGACACGTTCCTTACTCTGTATTGGTTCCAGAATTTTCACTGCTCAGTATCTGATTCTGACTGTTCACTGAGGAACTGTCCACCAAATGCCTCTCTGTCGTGGCTGCCTGTGAATCGCTTTGACACAGCCATGGGTGAAGGGAGTTACAATGTGTACAATGCTGTGTATGCTGTGGCTCATGCCCTCCATGAGATGCTCTCTCAGCAAGCTGGAATGAAGCCCATCAGAATTGGGGACAAAGGGATG
Organism: Hydrochoerus hydrochaeris; assembly: GCA_004027455.1. Lineage (NCBI taxonomy): Eukaryota > Metazoa > Chordata > Mammalia > Rodentia > Hydrochaeridae > Hydrochoerus > Hydrochoerus hydrochaeris. The sequence continues at coordinate 117,688 of PVLA01005594.1, forward strand.
TTTTCCCCATGGCAGGTAAATCTGTTCCCTTAGACAGCCTAGCATCTTAGCAGGATCTGATTTCCTGGGATTCCACGGTTACTCAAAGCATGCACTTAAAAAAATACTTCCCAAATCTCTGAGGCATTCTACAGGAATCTCATCCATTTGCAAATTTTGACCCTAAAATGAGTCAGAATCTTTACTGTTTTCCAAAAGGATATCAGTGCTTTTCCCACTTGACATTTTCAATAAAAACTAAAATGTTCACATGCAGTTCTTCTTGGGAAATACATACTTCTTTATGTACACACATGGTGTTACACAGTATATTGGATATATTTTGAATTGTTACATTTACTTCTGCATTCATTTTTAGTATTGATAAACACATCGGCAAGCAGATTTCATGGAAAGAAGCCCCAAAAAAGTGAGTTTGAAAAATATTTAAGATTTATATAAACTGTCTATGTAGATGGACTTGCTTGGAGTCTTTTCTCCTGAAACTGACATTTCAGGCAGGGGATATAGCTCAATGGCACAAGTGCCTGTCTGGCAAGCATGAGGTTATGAGTTTCATTCCTGGTACCAAAATCAAAAACAAAAAAGACACTGACATTTGAGGAACATTTTGATATGTTCATCCTCAAATGGCTTTCATCTGTTCTACTTCATTTGAGCCTGTATGAAAGTTCCATTATGAAGTGGATTAAACAGAATTAGGTCTTCCTACATTGATGGTTTGTGCCTCAATACTGGCACCCTGTTAATCAGAGGATGTTGTTTCTGTCTCAGCTGCACCCCTTCCTCAAGAAAATGACGTTTAACAATCCCACTGGAGAGCAAGTGACTTTAAACAAGAAAAGTAATGTGGAGGAAAAGTATGACATTTTCAACCACTGGGATTTTCCTGAAAGTCTTAGATGTAAAGTGAAAGTTGGAGAGTTTTCCCCTCTTGTTCCAAATGGGCAACAATTATCTTTATCTGAGGATATGATCGAGTGGGCCACAGGAATTACAGAGGTACATTATAGCTAAGTAATGCCTTGTATTAAACACAAATAGTCAAAATCTTCATGTGTATTTTGTGTCCCATCTTTGTTTGACAAATAAACAAGCAAATGAACACCAATGGCTGGAAATGTAAAAGTTGAGTTTCCAATGTAAGGGATTTTCTTATTTACCCAACCATTGACTAGTGAGATAGAAATACATTTGTCTAAGTGCATGGTTGTAAATATTGACATCTTTTGTGCCATTAAATAAGTGTGGTTTAGAATCAGTATTTGGATTTATGTACTCATAACAATTAAGAATTTTTACTCCAGTTGTGAAGAATTAAGTAGAAGGCTAAGCAGTTACTAACACATATCTGAATTTCCTCAGAATCCCCACTCTGTATGCAGTGAGAGCCGTAATCCTGGATTTAGGAAAACCCCTCAGGAAGGAAAAGCTGCCTGTTGTTTTGATTGCACCCCTTGCTCAGAGAATGAGATCACCAATGACACAGGTACAAGCATGCCTTGCATTACACTTTTATTATTTTTTCAAACTTGTATTGCTGTGCATTATACACAGGGATGCTTTATCACTGAGCTGCATCCATAACTTTTTTAACAAAGAATTTTATTTCTTTTTAAAAGGTGGGAATTCTTAATGTGCCTGGTATCAATTACTATTGATATTAGTTTTTCTCTGGTACTGAGCCTGTTTGGGTAGTTTGTTAATAATCAATTGCACATTGAATGAATACCAAGTATGTTACTTACAGATGAGTGATTTAAATAAATCTCTCAATGTTTTGTGAAGCAAAAGAATTGCTCTTATGTATATGACAGATTGCTAAGAAGAATAAATGGTGTGATCCACTATACCATAAGAATATGTCAGCAGTATTGCAGAATTGTTTCCTATGCAACATTCTCTGTTCTGCATCTTTGTCCCTAAGTGCTACATTATCTTGCTAAGGCCAGAAAGGAATTCTCTGCATGGGTTCAGAGATGAAACACGTTGTGTAAAAAACAAGTCTACTTAAATTAAAAGTATATTTTTCTAATATACATGAGAGGTCCAATGAAAAGATGCATTTTTCTCTTCTGATATTAGATTCTGTCAGAGGTCATAATTTCAAGGAAAAGCTGATTCATCTTTCTCTAATCTTTTGTTAAAATTCAGTTTCTTGGTATAATGTAGATATACATAATGAGCCATAATGTATAATGAGGTATAATGTAGATATACATAATGAGTCTAGAAAAAGGAGGAGGAAATTTGGTTCAACTAATCAAGAGATTCTTTGAGTAGAACTCTGAATAGGAAATAATGAACTGGTACTGATGATAATTTGAACTTCTCACTAGATACGGAGCAGTGTGTGAAGTGTCCAGATCATTGGTATGCCAACATTCAGAGAAACCACTGTTTCCAAAAGTCTAGGATTTTTCTGAATTATGAAGACCCCCTGGGGATGAGTCTGGTTGGTGCAGCCCTGAGTCTCACAATTCTTGCATTTGTCATTCTTGGACTATTTGTCAAGCATGGAGGCACACCCATTGTCAAGGCAAATAAGAGGGCTCTCAGCTACATCCTGCTCATCTCACTCATGTTCTGTTTCCTCTGATCCTTGCTCTTCATTGGCCATCCCAATACAGTCACCTGCATCCTCCAGCAGGCCATATTTGGAGTTGCGTTCACTGTGGCTGTTTCCACTGTCTGGCCAAAACTATTATTGTGGTGCTGGCCTTTGAGGTCACTGCTCCAGGCAAAAGGCTGAGGCAGTTGCTGGTGTCAGGGGCTCTTAACTACATCATCCCCATCTGCTCCCTGATCCAACTCACTATCTGTGGAGTCTGGATGGCGACAAATCCACCATTTGTGGAAACAGATGCATACTCTGAACGTGGACACCTCATCATCATGTGCAACAAGGGCTCCTTCACTGCCTTCTACTGTGTCCTGGGGTACCTGGGCTGCCTGGCCCTGGTCAGCTTCACTGTGGCTTTCCTGGCCAGGAGCCTGCCTGACACCTTCAATGAAGCCAAGTTCCTGACATTCAGCATGCTGGTGTTCTGCAGTGTGTGGGTCACATTCCTCCCCATGTACCACAGCAGCAAGGGGAAGGTGATGGTGGCCATGGAGGTCTTCTCCATCTTGGCTTCCAGTGCAGGGCTCCTGGGCTGCATCTTTGTCCCTAAGTGCTACATTATTTTGTTAAGGCCAGAAAGGAATTCTCTGCATGGGTTCAGAGATAAAACACATTGTGTAAAAAACAAGTCTACTTCAATTAAAAGTATATTTTTCTAATATACATGAGAGGTCCAATCAAAAGATGCATTTTTCTCTTCTGATATTAGATTCTGTCAGAGGTCATAATTTCAAGGAAAAACTGACTCATCTTTCTCTAATCTTTTGTTAAAATTCAGTTTCATGGTATAATGTAGATATACATAATGAGCCATAATCTTAGGGAATCTGTTCCTGTACAGGATCCATCAGGATTTCTCTTTCTTCTGCATCCTTTTTCAATTCCTCTTCCACTCATCATTTACAAAAGCTTTGCTTTTTAAACCTCTTTCCTCCCCTTTTCTTTCCTTTCCGTTCCATACCATCCTTTCCCTCTTCCCCTCCACACTTCTCCTTTCCTTTGAAAAGTTTCTTTCTACTTCACAATATCTATCATACATTTTGTTTCTTATTTACACTTTCAGTTTTTCACAGCAGGGAAACACTGAATATTCACACATTGTCAGGCTTGACCTAAGGATTTTCTGAGAGAGACCTGAGAAACTCCCTGTCTCTCCTTGTAAATAATGGTAAACCATATGCTGTCCCTTTGAAACAAGAAGTGGGGTCCATAAAGACATTCAAGGATGGCAACTGATGTCTCCTTGGCACCAGTTCTATCTACACATGCCTGCGGAGATTTTCTGTGCAATCATGACTTCAAACATTCTATCCAGACTTTTGAGACTCTGAAATTCTGACCTCCATTGAAAAAACTTATATATTTTCACTTTCCATTTCAGATAGCTGCTTATATCACTCCAATGTCAGCCTGGCTGTAGGCAGATGAATAAAATCTGACTGTTCCCACAGCCTTGGTTTCCAAGTGTTGTCTCCTATGCCCATTTACCTAACACATATGTGTGTCCAATTTATTTCACATGAGAGTGTGGTCTCAAAGTGTATACATTTGCAAAGAAATGTCTGAAGTTTATCATTCTAAGGCTCAGTTAGTACCTCATTTCAAAAACAAACAAAAACAATTCATAGTGTGATGGCATTTGTCTGTTTCTAAGCATTATTTATGACAAACTGTGCTGCTTTATACTTGGTTGCACATACATCACTGTGTATGATGCTCTTAATTCTTGTGAGAAGATACTTACAAGGGGAATCACTTGGTTAAATGGAACTATTAGTTTTAGTTTTCTGATGAATCTCCACACTGATTTCCAGAGTGAATGCACCAGTCTACGCATGCACCAACCATGGAGAAGAGTTAGTTCATCCTCGCACTGCCACCCACATTTGCTATAGGTTAATCTGTTCTTTTATTTTAAAGAGGGAAAAATAAAAAAAATACAAGGAAAAAAAGAGACAAATAAACAACAGTAACAAAAAGCCAAGAACAATAACAATATACATACACTTTCAAAACAAGGAGGTACGGACACAACAAAGGTTGTTTTTTTGCATGGTTATCCTCAAAAGAGTTACTCAGACTATCAGATATAAACATGCAAAATTGATCTAATTCTATGAGTGTTAACTGTGTTGTTCCTAGAATTAATATAGTAGTACAATCATGTTAGCTATCTTAAATGTAAACATACAAATTTATATCTTTTTTCTTTTCCCTTCCTTCATTTCTCCATTTCCATGAGTTGTTTTTCCCCCTTTTCAGCACTTTCTTACCCTTTCACAATATCTATTGAAGGTTATGGATCATACTTACCTGTTAAGAT